>JANRGW010045109.1:5557-24132 GCA_024733675.1 Psilopsiagon aymara | reverse complement strand
GCCTCAGACTGTTCCAGGGGAGGCCTGGACTGGATATTAGGGAAAGATTCTTCCCCAAAGGGTTGTAAGTATTGGAACGGGCTGCCCAGGGCAGTGGTGGAGTTGGTTTAGTGGTGGACTTGGCAATGCTGGGTTAATGGTTGGACTCAATGATCTTAAAGGTCTTTTCCAACCTAAAGGATTCCATGGTTCTATGATCTCATTTTACTATAGAGATTATATGATATGAAGAGGTCGACAGGAGCTTGCAGCCTATGTGGTGGCTTTTCCAGTTTAGGTGTACTCCTAAACTGGAAAAGACCTCAATAAATTCAAAAGTGAAGGGCTAAAATTCAGTCTGAAGTAAACTATAGGCTGCAAAGCTAGAAGAAATTTGCCAAAACTTATTGTGATGATATAAAGCTGACTCTTACAAAGAGGAGTAGGAAAGTCCTTTGAGCAAGGCATGTTCTGATATGGATCCAGATCGGTATTTATCACAGTGGCAATCTTTCACCACTCTTATTCATCTGACTTGCCATCAGTGATGACATTATTTGGCCAGCAATTACTAAAGCAATTTCAATGGTCACCGTTATGCTCCCTCACAATAATTACTCTTCCCAGTGAACCTTTGTTGCAGCACTGAGGTGTATCAGTGAGTACAGGTGCTCATTACCAGCACTGGTGTCTATTAGGCACAGTTTGATATCTGGGTATAAATTGATTTATCTTGGCAAGGGTTTAAAACCCAGCTTCCTGCCTATCCAAGCTCTCCTCATACCCAGCTTGCTAACTAATCATTATGGAGGGGTGGTTTTACACTGAAACACATCTGGTGACACATAAAAATGGTGTCTATAATTCATAACAAACCATTTGGTCTGTTTATCTACTTCAAAGTGGCCCACAAAGAGATCACAGTTTTCTGAAGAGCAACATGTTTGCCATACGCTCCCTGCCAATAACTCTTGCTTTGTAGACAGTTCATGAGCAGTTGGCTGTGAGCATTGAATGTTTTGGCCTATGCCCATTTTGGAACGACTGTGCTGCTTTCAGCTGTTCTTGGAAATGAACCCATTCAAAGCCTGGCTGGTGTTTAGGTGGGAGACTGCTTAGGAATCTTGGATGCCCTATTAACAAGCCAAAGAAATGGAGGTAAGCAGCAGAAACCAAATCTGAAAGCGCACCTAAGAATTGTTGGTGAATGGGAATAGAATAAATCAGAATCCAATTGCTTTTAATCTTCAGCTTCCCAGCCTGCCAACCTTAGTGTTATATATGGGCACAGGGCAATGTTCTAGGTAAAGATTAGCTGGTTAAGGAACAAAAAGGTTAAAAATGCTAATTTTGGAATTATTTAATATCATAATAATAACTACAATGTGATAATTTTTTGGCTTCATATAATTTTCTCTGAGGTTCTGGTAACATAAACCAAACCCATGCACAGATGATATATGACAGCCCTTAATATTTGTGCTGCTACCAAACCCACCAATATATGATTCTCTTCAGCTAAGCATCTGAACACATCCATTACCTTTGGGTGACCATCTGGGATGTCTTCAAAGTGATGTTTCTGAGCAATGTTGAGCACTCAGACTGAAAGATAAATCAGACCTTGCATTCAACTGCTGCAATAAGCAGCAAGCTGATGAGATCTTACTTACCTTTGAGAGAATATCAATGTTTTAAAAGGTTTGCAAGCAAAATGACAGGTATGGAAACACACTCGCTGTCAGATCAAACGTGTCCAGGTTAAGAAAAAGCTCTCAGAGACAAAATTAGAATAAAAATCAATGGGACATAGAAAAAGGATTTCCCTCTCCCCCCCCCCCCTTTCACATGTTAAATTGTGCTGCATTTGTCTCAAGTAGAGTTAATTTTCATCATAGTATCAAGGCTATGTTGCCAATGTTAAACTCTATGACCTTGCCCAAAAGGACCAGGGATGGAGATTGCAATGGATATGCCTATAAACTGCTGTAACCTGTGATTTGAGTTCCACAATAGCAGGAACCACCTGAACCAGGTAAGGACAAGCTCTACAAGCAGTGCAAGTGCACAGCAACCTGACCTGAGATGGCTTTGGCACCCAATAGCTCCATGCAATACACCACTTCTCCTGTCTTGGGTGGCCACTATGACAGTAGAGTCCAAAGTCATGGGCTAAATGAACTCAGTGAACATTCTATGGATATTTATAGTCATATTATGGACATTTTATGGACAGTGGTCTGTAGACTAGGGGAATTACACCTGTGTGATATACCAAAGAATGGAAAGGGGGTGGTGACTAATGAGGATGTTTTGGATAGTGTAGGACCTGAACATGATGGAAATGGTATGGAATAATGGCTTGTAAATGTGCTGGTTTTGGCTCAAATAGAGTACGTTTTCTCCATAGTAACTGTATGGGACAGTGTTTTGGATTTGTGCTGGAAGCAGTATTGATAACACAGGGATGAGCAGTGCTTATGCAGAGTCAAAGCCTTGTCTGCTCCTCACCCCACCCCACCAGCAAGTAGGTTAAGGGTGTGCAAGGGCTGTCATGATTTAAGCCCAGCTGATAACTCAGAATCATGCAGCCGCTTGCCCACTCCTCCCTCCTTTCTCACCCACTCCTGGAGGGATGGGGAGGAGAATCGAAAATGTAACTCCCATGGGTTGAGATAAGAACAGTCCCTCAATGAGGTATAACACAAACCACTTCTGCTGCCACTAATAATAATAATCATAAGGGAGATACCAAGGGAAGAGAATTCAACCGCTCTCCACACGCCAACTGATACCCAGCCTGGTCCACCAGTGATCGAACCCTTCCGGTAACTGCCCCCAGTTTATATACTGTGCATGACATGCTGTGGTATGGAATACCTCTTTGGTCAGTTTGGGTTAGGTGTCTGTCTCTGCTTCCTCCTGGCTTCCCCTCCTCCCTGGCAGAGCATGAGGCTTAGAAAGTCCTTGGTCAGAGTAAACATTACTGAGCATCAGTTAAAAACTTTGGTGTTATCAGTGCTGTTTCCAGGCTGAAGGTCGAAAACACAGCACTGCACCAGCTACCGAGAAGGAGAAAAATGACTGCTACTGCTGAACCCAGGACACAAATTTAGGAGAGTACATACCTAGAACAGCTGACTCCAGCTGACCTCAATTGACTCAATGGATGCTCCATCCTATGTGATATCACGCTCAGTGTATAAAGCTGGGGCAAGAAAAAGGAAGGGGGTATATTTGGAGTGGTTCCTTTTGTCTTCCCAAGTCACCTATAGGTGTGATGGAGCTCTGCTGTCCTGGAGATAGCTGAGCACCTGCTTGCCCATGGTAATTCCTTGTTTTGCTTTGCATGTGTGTGCCGCTGTTGCTTTGCTTATTGAACTGTCATTATCTCAACCCACAAGTTTTCTCACTTTTACCCTTCCAATTCTCTCCCTCCCTACTGAGTGGAGTGAGCAAGCAGCTCTGTGGGGCTTAGTTTGTCTAGAAGACTTGTACTTGTTTGGAGGTGCCTTATGCAAATCTATCTCGAGTCTGACGCTGCCAGAGTGTTCTCATTATCTCCGTAATGACTGAATATAGCTAATGAGGTAAAGATTCATAGACTCATACAAGCCTTAGAAGAAAAGATAAGAGAATACGGGTCATTAGGTCGCTTGTTTTGAACACTTGCTTAAATTTTACTGGTTCCTCCTATATCAAGACTATGAGCATATGTTTACTGAGAGCATCCTGCCTGAGAAAGCAAATGCATTTGCTCTGAAAACATCAAAGGGTGAGATTCCTCCTCTTACCTAGATAACTTGTTTCAGTGATTAATCACCATTAATAATGTGTGCTTTTCCTCTGATTTGGATCCTCTGTCTTAGGCCTTCTGCTTTTGATATTTGTTTTGCATTTCTCTGCCAGATTAAAGGAACTTTGAGCACCCACCTTTTCCTCTGATGCAGGTACATCTATGCCACAACCTAGGCTCTGTAGCTTTTCTCTTATCAACAGCATGACCTCTTTATGTCTCATTTAATAAGGAATCTTTCCCTACATCTTAACTTAGAGTGCAGTGTTTTCCAGAACCTCCAGTGACCTTAGGAAAAGGATGGGCAAAAAAGTAACGTGAGTTCAGCAGTACCAGCTTGACCAACTCTATCTGTGAATACAGCATTGCTTTTCTCTCCCACTCACTTCTGTCTTGGTCATCCAGCCAAAGGCTGTTCTTACCTCGTCATTGTGTTGGGAGGTCATAGCTGAATGCTGTTTAGCTCCCCAAACCCTGTTTGCAGTCCAAGATCACGCTCTGTTCTGTAAGCACGCCCCATGCTCCTTGTTCTTGGCCTTTGGTTTGATGCAGCTGCATTTTACTGGAATGGGCAATGCTGACTGATGTGTGGAGGCTGCCCTATAGGACTGCCCGGCCCCATCACCCATCACTGTTTCTCAATTCACTGTTGTCTGCAAATTTAATTGTTTTAATTTTGTATTCATTTTCAGACTACTGAAGAAACAGAGGATTAGTGAAGGCCAAAACCTGACCCATATGGAATCTTGCAATCAAACAATGATTTCCCACTCTCTGTCCATTTAACATGGTAATCATACTGTTTGGGTTGGTATTTTAATGTCAGTATCATTTATCACTTGAGTCCTCATCCACAGACATTAAAAACCTGATGGGACATGGTCCCATAGTAGCAGCTTCCAGTGTCTGAAAGGGGCTACAAAGGTGCTGGAGACAGGGTCTTCATCAGGGACTGTAGTGATAGGACAAGGGGTGATGGGTTCAAACTGAAACAGGGGAAGTTCAGGTTGGAGATAAGGAAGAAGTTCTTTACTGTGAGGGTGCTGAGGCACTGGCACAGGGTGCCCAGAGAAGTGGTGAATGCTCCATCCTTGGCAGTGTTCAACGCCAGGTTGGACAGAGCCTTGGGTGACATGGTCTCATGTGAGGTGTCCCTGCCCATGGCAGGGGGCTGGAACTGAATGATCTTTAGGTCTTTTCCAACCGAAATCATTCTATGATTCAATGATTCTACGATTCTATGGTCCAGAACAAGCTACCTTAGCAGATCCTGCTTGAGTGGTGGATGGACTAGATGATCTCAAGAAGTCCTTTCCAACTTCAATGGCTCTGATTCTGTGATCATTAAGCCAGATTTCTTAAAGATGTCTGTGATTCTATCCAAATCACTTCTGGCAAATACCCTGAAAGAATGAAATCAAATTGAGCTTTTTGCAGTGTTTCTTTCCCACAAATCTGTGTTGACTGACACTAGTTACATGCTTGTCTTGCTTTTCTTTACCAGCTAACAGCTATACTTCAGTGTTCTGTTTGGGGCTGATGTCAGGTTATGCAGTCTACAGTTTCAGGTTCACCCTTTTGGGGTGTGACAGCAGCCATAACTCTTGCTGAGCCTTCAGAAATGTCTCTGGGATTCTGGGGTTGCAAAAACTTCACATTGGCAAGGCTGAAAATCTCAGCAAATGTAGTGACCTCTTGTAATATAGAACAAAAATGTTTATTCAAGGCTTATCCTTCATTTATAACACCAGTAGTTGGAGATGGCTAGATTGTTGGCCTTTGGCATTCTTAGCTTCATTTTTATTCTGGTATATTTAAAAACCTTCCATTCACAATCTTTAAGTCCTTCCAGTTTGGGATTTGCCCACCTCATTTATTCTTTTGAAAACCTTGATTTCTCTTTTCTGTTTGTGATCTGGGATTTATAAGCAAATAAAAATGACCAAATAAAGTAAATAATAGAAAAGCCCAAAACAGTAGCTAAAAAGGCCAAGTGCAAGGTCCTGCACTTGGGTCACAGCAATCCCGATATCAGTACAGACTAGGTGATGAATGAATGGGTTGAAAGCAGCCATGAGGAGAAGGACTTAGGAGCACTTGGTGCATGGACACGTCTCAGCAGCATGTGCTTGCAGCCCATAAAGCCAACCATCTCCTGAGTTGCAGAGCAGGTCAAGGGAAGGGATTTTTCCCCTCTACTGTGCTCTCATGGGACCCTCCTAGAGTACTGAATCCAGCTGTGGGATCCTCAGAACAAGGACATGGACCTGTTGGAGCAGGTACAGAGAGGGCCATAGAGATGCTGCAAGGGCTGGAGTAGCTCTGCTCTGGAGACAGGCTGAGAGAGCGGGGCTGGTTCTGCCTTAAGAAGGAAAGGCTGTAGGGAGACGTTATTATGTTCTTTCAAAACTTAAAGCATGATTCTATGAAAAAACACATGAATGTATTAGTTTTCAACTGCATAAAAAAACCCATGTCTGTGCACAGAAGAAGTAAGGAAGCAATTAAGGACTATAAATGCACACAGACATAAAGACAACACGCCTATAGATAGATATCTCTATTTGATGCTTTTGTTTTGTCAGAAAATGATAATGGCTTTTAGTCAAAGTTATCCTCTGCCTTGCTTGTGGATGCTTGGCTTTGGGCCATCTAATAAATTATTCCTAGAAGACTCTCTATTTTCCTTCACAATTTCATGTCTACACTTATGTTAATTTCTCTCTGAATTTTTCTCAGCTTTGAGAAATTAGTCCTCTTGGCGTACAAAACACATACTTCGTGTTTGAGACTGTCCTTTTTAATGTTCATAATATATGTAATCACCACATGGGAAGTTGCACCAAGGAGAAGAAAATTCTGAGTCTGCAGCATGGCATTTTTTTCAGCTTTAGATGGAATTTTCGAGTTTCTGAATCACCTGGAAGAAATTAGAATCATAGAATACTTTGGGCTGGAAAGGATCTTAAGATCATTCAGTTCCAAACCCCTTCCATGGGCCGGGAAACCTCACATTAGATAATGTCACCAAAGACTCTGTCCAACCTGACCTTGAACACTGCCAGCAATAGAGCATTCACCACTTCCCTGGGCAACCCATTCCAGTGCCTCACCATCCTCACAGTAAAGAACTTCTTCTTTATCTCCAACCCAAACTTCCCCTGTTTCAGTTTGAACCCATCACCCCTTGTCCTATCACTACAGTCCCTGATGAAGAGTCCATCCCCAGCATCCTCGTAGCCCCCTTCAGATACTGGAATCTGCTATGAGGTCTCCACGCAGCTTCTCTTCTCCAAGCTCAACAGCCCCAACTTTCTCAGTCTGTCTTCGCATGGGAGGTGCTCCAGCCCCTGATCATCCTGATGGCCTCCTTTAGACTTGCTCCAACAGCTCCGTGTCCTTTTTATGTTGAGGACACCAGAACTGCACACAATATTCCAAGTGAGGTCTCACAGAGCAGAGCAGAGGGGCAGGATCACCTCCTTCAACCTGCTGGTCACGCTCCTTTTGATGCAGCCCAGGATTCATTTGGCTTTCTGGGCTGCGAGCGCACACTGCAGCCAGCTCATGCTCATTTTCTCATCATCCAACACCCCCAAGTCCTTCTTCACAAGGCAAAAAATTATGATAGATCTGTTGCAGAGATACACAGAGTTAAAATACCTTAAATAATACCTGAAATTGTATGGTTTGGCGTTTTGTTCTGTTTCTTGTATCTAATTGTCAAAACTGAAGTGCAGATTTTACTGAGGTGTGAGGAAAGGACAACTGGATATACTGGTTAGGTTTAGATTCTCAAAATCAGGAAACCTGCTTTTTCTGATGTTTAGAAAATGCTACATTTTGAAAGAAATCATAAGAAGGGTGTAAACAGAGTTAACACTACATAGTATTTCTACAATGCCCATGTCCCATTGCCTCTCATTGTGATCTGGCATTCAAGGAA
Organism: Psilopsiagon aymara; assembly: GCA_024733675.1. NCBI lineage: Eukaryota > Metazoa > Chordata > Aves > Psittaciformes > Psittacidae > Psilopsiagon > Psilopsiagon aymara. The sequence continues at coordinate 16,411 of JANRGW010045109.1, read as the reverse complement.
CCTGGCAAAAAAGTCAAGCTTGTTGACAGTGTTTTCAGGTATCAACTGGGATTTTCAACGTAAGCTACTTGCAGAGCTTATTCAGCTTCTCTATTTGCTGACGAAGAGCTTTGAGCAAACTCTCTTGTTTGTATTGACAACGTACTGAGCAGCATATGCAAATGATTCATTATCATATTATTAATATTTTCCTAAAGGTCATTTGCAGGGGAATTATTCATGCAGAGTATCTGCAAATTACAGTGAAGGTGAGGCTCTGAAACCTTTGTCTGCCCTTGTTCCCCAAATTCCAATGGCGATGTAGCACACATCAATGACCACAGGTAAAACAAGCAACCCATTCGCTTCACTGTCAAGAAGTTGATGATCTTTTCTTTCCTGGAGTTCTAAATGATAGGATGAGATGGGGAGAAGCCACAACAGCAACCAAATCGTCATCTGGGCTGGATTTATACATTTAGCCAACTTAGAGTCATACCATTTAAGACAGTCAAGTAGGTTTCCTTAATATCTATTAGAAGTTGAATGATAACTCCATAGGGTGATTCATCCCACCTTAACCTGGGAGGGGGATCAGATGTGGAGAGAGAGAAAATGAATCACCTCTATAGGTGTTGATCTTCTATTGAGCAATAAAGGATCCAAGATCAGTTAGCTTAATGAGTGCCCACTTTGTAGGTAGGTGTGATGAAGCCAAGACTAATCACAGGTTGTCTGCAGGTAGCTGACACCTCTGTTATTAAATTGGTCACATCGCACCCATCTTCTGGGCATAATTGGTTGTGGACAACATGGAAGAATCAATGTGTTATTGTTAGAGCCAGCCACAGGTTAGTCCCTTAAAATGGGAAAAGGCAATTTGAACACCCACGAAAAGTCCCGTGTCTCTCTTGACCCAATGATGCATCCCCATCTTGGGTACTTTTTTGAGTTGTGCTTGATTTGTTTTGTGATGTTTTTTAATAGCTGTGCTGTGCATCCTGAAAAAGTAACACATAATTTCAATGCCAAAAAAGTAACTCTTGGTCCCTTGTGATTCCTTGGAGCTCAGGTCCTTTGGGCAGCATTATCTGAACACATCACAGAGCTGCCTTATACAAGCATCACTATTACAAACCATGTTCTCTACCTCCTCCTCTTTCTAAAAATCAATGTACCATTTTCTTCCTCACTAACCACCTCTTTTTATCCCTATTGTAAAGCCTTTTTCTCTCTCTTCCTTTACTTCCCAACCGATTTCATAGGAAACTGCTATCCTCCACCTTCCTGACTTTTGTCCATTCTCCAGTCACCTCCTGCTTGTTTTACTGCAATAGCCTGCATTACCAACTACTCTGTTTTACTTGACTTTCTCCACTCTTTGTGGCTGCAAGGGTTTTAATTCTCCAGCCAAACAGTTTCTCCAAAGTTTAATCTCTGGCTTCCTCCTTAGAGAATCACAGGCTCACAGAATGTTTGAAGGGGGAAGGGACCTCTGGATACAGTCTAGTGTGAGGAATTCCTGCCCATGGCAAGGGATTGGGATTGGATGATCTTAAGATCCTTTCCAACCTAAACCATTCTATGATTCTATGATGTCATCATGTCCAACCCCTTTGTTCAAACAATGCCACTTAGAGCCAGTTGCTACAACCATGTCCAAACAGCATTTGAATGTCTCCAAGGATAGAGACTCCACAGCCTCTCAGGACAGCCTGTGCCAATGCTCAGTTACCCTCACAGTAAGAAAGTGTTTCCTGACATTCAGAGGGAACCTCATGTTCCAGTTTGCACCCGTTGCCTCTGGTCCTGATAGCAGGCATCATTGATTGAATAACTCCTGATACATCCTCTTTGCCCTCACCCTTCAGGTATTTATGGACATTAGTAAGGTTCTCCCCTCAAGCCTTCTCTTCTGCAGGATGAGCAGACCCAGCTGCCTCAGCTTTTCCTTGTGGGAGAGATAGTCCACCCCTTCATCATCTCTTTGGCTCTTGGCTGGACTCTTTCCTGTATGTCTATGTCTCTCTTATACCGAGGAACCCAAAAGTGGACAGAGGACTCCATGTGTGGCCTTAACAGTGCTGAGTAGCAGGGAAGGATCACCTTCCTTAACCTGCTGGTAAGCCATGCAATGATGTAGCCAAGGATAGCTCTTGCCACCTTTGCTGCAAGGGCTTGTTGCTGGCTCACGCTCAACTTGGTGTCCATCAGGACCCCCAGGTCATTGTCTGGCAAGTTGATTTCCAGCTGGGCTTCCCCATCATGTACTGGTGCATGGGATTGTTCCTTTCTTGGTGCAGGATTTTGTACTTCCCCTTCCTGAATATAATGAGGCTCCTGTCAGTCAGTATCTTCAGTCTATCAAGGTCCCTATGGATGGCAGGGCAATCCTTTGGCCTATCAGCCATTCCTTATGTCTTCTTCAAACTTACCTCCTTTCAAGTCCTTCATCTGCACCTCAGCCTACTTACACAGATGCTTCTGGTTTTCTTATTCTCTCCCAAAAATGAGCTCTGTTTCAGTGCTTCTTTCTTGTCCTGGCAGCTCTGAGTATCATAACTCACAGCTGATGGGTTCTGCATAGCTAGACTTAGCTGAGACTGCACACTTAAGCCTGTCAGTTGTTCCCTTCTCAGGACTTTTGAGTCTATTTGCCAATTTAAATGAAATATGACAGAAGGAAGACGTTAAATTCTTACAAGCTTGGGTGAAAATGGATGGACTTCCAGGTAGAGAAGAATGGCATAATCAGTGATTCCACTGAGAGAATGGTCCTTTCTATTGTAGACACCGAAGTATAGTTTCTCTCCTGTTTCACTTTGGTCTCTTTCTCTTTCTGACATCCATTAGGGTTGAATTCAAACTCCAACTTTGGCATAATCATCCAAGACTGCACTGTGAGATGTGGTTTCACAGGGACCTGAGCTTCAACATTTCCCATGCCCGTGGAAACAGTGACTTTCCCTTTGTAGGGCGTTTTGAGCTTGCTCATTTATGAATTCCACTTCTGTCTTTAGGGGAAATCATAACTCTTGCACCGTGGACCACAGACCATCTTGTACTAAAGGCAGAATGTTGCCCTGTTCTCTTGTGCCCTTAACAGCCTAATCCAATGCTAAACATTTTGATGGAAAAAAGTACCTCAACTTAATGGGATTGCTTAATATCCAGGCCACAAGTCTCAAAAATCAAGGAATATTTTGAAATAAGCATGCGATAGATTACTTAAAGGTTTCACATGGACAGTATGTAACCTTCATTCGATGTTTTCACTTTAGTTGCAGAAGAGTTTGGCCCACAGAAGGCTAATATGAAAGTAGAACCCAAGATAGGAAAAGAGGTAATAGGTTCACACTGAAGCAGGGGAAGTTTACTTTGAGTATTGTGTGCAGTTCTGGTGTCCTCAGCATAAAAAGGACATGGAACTTTTGGAACAAGTCCAGAGGAGGCCACGAGGATGATCAGGGACTTCAGGACCTCCTGTATGGAGATAGGCTGAGAATATTGGGGCTGTTCATCCTGGAGAAGAGAAGCTGTGTGGAGACCTCAGACCTTCTACTGTCTGAAGGGGGCTTATAAGGATGCTGGGGAGGGACTCTTCATTAGGGACTATAGTGATAGGACAATGGGTAAAGGATTCAAACTTAAACAGGGGAAGTTTAGATTGGATATAGGCAGGAAGTTCTTTAATGTGAGGGGAGAGGCACTGGAATGGGTTGCCCAGGGAAGTTGCGAATGCTCCGTCCCTGGTGGTGTTCAAGGCTGGGTTGGACAGAGTCTTGGGTGACGTGGTCTAGTGTGGTTTCCCTGCCCATGGCAAGGGATTGGAAATGGATGATCTTAAGGTCCTTTCCAGCCCTAGCTACTCTATGAATCCATGATTCTAAGTTCAGGTTGGATATAAGGAAGAAGTTCTTTACTGTGAGGGTGGTGAGGCGCTGGCACAGAGTGCCCAGAGAAGTGGTAAATGCTCCATCCCTGGCACTGTTCAAGGCTAGGTTGAACAGGGCTTGGAGCAGCCTGCTCTAGTGGAAGGTGTCCCTGCCCATGGCAGGGAGTTGGCACTGGATAATCTTAAGGTGTTTTCCAACCCAAACCATTCTGTGAGTCTATGGTTCTAACTCTGTCAATTTCCTGAGTAACCAGCATGATTTTCTAAGTGGCCTGTGGAGATGATGAGTTGAGCTCCATGGTATGTTCAACTCCTGGCTGATTATAGCTAATTAAGCCGCCTTTGAGATCCCATAATGAAGCACTTTTGGAGACAACTCATGTGTGGTGCATTGAAGAGTTCAGAGCTTTTAAATTGGCTCTAGACTTGCAAAGAAGGAGGATGATTTAAAGGAACGGACATTTGTCCATCCTCTGAACACAGTGCAGAGGTGCAGCCTGCTGTGAATCCTGGAGGAGATACATACAATAGGTCATCCAACACCTTAAAAACAGTTTCTCTCGACTGGTGTGGAGTGATCTGATCTCTTGCAGGCTAGGCACAGCTTGTCAGCTATGGTCTCACAGCTCGAAGCTGATTAGTAAGGTGTCTGAATGTCCAGAAAGGCTTTGTTATATATATTGCAAATAGAAACATGTACCAGTTAGTTTGCATTCTTCTGCCTTCCTCATACAACAGCATCTTTTGGTGGTGGTGGTGGTGGTAGTGGACTTCCCAAGGAAAGCTTTCCCCTTTCCTCTTCACATTAGGGAAAAGCTGGAATAACTAGGTGTTTTCAATATCCTTTTATGTCTCCTCACAGGTAAGGACCTTTGTTTAAGGTAAAGCTTCCTATGGCCTTATATGCAGAGCTTTGCTGCTTGAGCCTTCTGCTGGCGACATCTCTGATCTGAATGCATTAAGATCACTTCTCCCTAGATGCTTACTGGCTTCTGTTTTATTTAGTGCGCCTGGATGGTTTTCTAGGACTACATCCAAGGTACTCTCTGACCTTGCTGGTCCTTTCATTAGCTGCGGTGTACATAGAGCCCCGCAGGAAGATGTGGTTGGTTCCACAAGCCTTCCTCCAGAATGCACACTGATTTTCCCCACACTCACTCTTTCTGACAGGATACACGTACGGGGATGCAGCCGTGACACGTTTCTCACAGATGCCTGTGTAAGGCCAAGAATAGGTTCTCACATTCATAAAATCAGCACAGCTTCCCCTTAGGGAGGCAAGGAACTCATTTATTTTGCTCTTTCTTATCATTATTTCATTTGATCTCTCCTCTTTGTCCCTGAGATGGTAATGTGTATTTCAGCCATGTCTTCCATTAAGGGAATCTCCAAGTACCACGCATCAGGAGTGACTTCAGCCTCCTGCCGCTTCAGCAATGGTTGTTATTGTCAAGTTTCTCTTGTCCAGATTGCTTGGAGAGCAATGATTTCCTCCGCATTGAGGAATAAGCCATATATTTTTAAGGAGAAAGAGATACGGGCTTGAGAAAGAAAATAGTCACAGCTGAGGAAGGAGTTACCTCAGCTAAAATTGAAAGTACCAATCCAACAATTGACAGCTGTGCAGCAGCAAAAACTCTGCCTAAGCTCATTGTGCCCATGTCTAAAGCCTCACAGATCTGGCACAGGGCAATTTGGTGTGTATTTTTGCTGCGTGGGTCATAGGATCATAGAATCACAGAATAGTTTGGGTTGAAAGGGACCTTAAAGCTCATTCAGTTCCATCCCACTCCCATGGGCAGAGACACCTCCTACTAGAGCAGGCTGCTCCAAGCCCTGTCCAACTGGGCCTTGACCACTGTCAAGGATGGAGCATTTACCACTTCTTTGGGTAACTTGTGCCAGTACCTCACCACCACTGTGGTTCTTGTCATTGCACAAGGACTAAGAACTGTCCTTGGGAAGGAGAATCTGAGGCTTCTTTGACAGGTAGAAACCTTCAAGTAATCCCACAGCTTTGGAGGGCTTTATGTGTGAAATCTGAAAAAACTTGTTCCTCTGTCAGTGTATTTGATGGTGAGAGTGGGCACCACATGGATGCATACTCTGCACTGGGTGCTGATTATCACTGTCGAGTTGTAATAGATGGCATTACAGGATCTGCATCCCTTTCTGGATACAAAAGAAGAATCCCACATTAAAGGCAAGGAGAAAATGAATAATCTTATAAATCCTATGGAGTTTCAATTGTCCCATGTACCAGGTTGCAAATTGCTTGATGGGAATAAGAAGTATGTCAACTTTTTTATCTGGTCCGTGTTTGCACTGGAAGTGGAAGGGGTCAAGTGGAAATAATAAAAAGCAAAAAGGAAGAAATCTTGAGATTACTCTTCACTTGGGCCAAAATTAGGTGTATTGCCATGCGATTAAGGTGCATAAAGGTTAATAATGTGTTAATGACTTCATATGGGCAATGAGTGAATTGGCACTGAGATCTATTGGGAATCATCTGAATAATAGGTTCACTCCTGAAGTATGACACCTCTGATTTCCTCTTGATGATTTTCAGCCCTCCATCACCTTGACTGTAACAGGCATGACAGAATTCAAGCTCTATCTGCTGATTCCTTCCCTTTAGATCAAGTGTAAGCTTTATGATAGTAGCAAGATCAGTGCAGTGGCGGAAGGGTGTTTGCTGCTGGAGACCCCACCAAAACTTTTTCCACTGATAGAAGAGTAACCTTCCTTCATGCAAAGTATTTCTCTGCTTGTGTCATTTTCCTGCCTGTGAGTTAGTGTGTGATTGTGGGAAGTATTCATTAAAAAGCTGGAACCAGTACCAGAGGCATGGCGGCCTCCTTTGTTTGGTGTTAAATTAGATACGAGTGCGGAACCCTGTTCTAGCTGCATTCATGTTCATAAATCAAAGTCAAGCATTTCATTAGAGCGTCTGCAGTGTGTGTGTATAACTCAACAGCAAAGTGTCTGCTAAGCCTAATGTGTTGCATTTAATTAACATTTAATTAGAGGGTTTTTGTGGGAGGTGCATAAGAATTCGCCAGGCAGCTCATAAGTACGATTCCGTACCTTGCTTGCTGGACGTTACTGTGCAGTTCCTGTAAATAAAGGCTGCAGGTTGAAATCACCCTTTCAAGTGAGGCAGATCTAGTCCCAGGATGACCTGAGATTCATTTGTGACTTCAGATTTCACAGGATTCAATTTTGTATTGCGTCTCTCCTCTGTTTTTCTTCCATTGATCTTACCTAGGTTGTTTTTCAGTGATTATACTTACTCCTCTCTTGCTCAATTGGGTGACGAGTAGTTGGGTTACACCAGAACAAATTGTATGTCTTATATAAAAAAACCTAGATGCTTTATTTGAGGAAGAAAACCCTTCCCTGTCGGATCTGTGAATCTGGATGATTTTAAGATGCTGCGGCAGACACTTCCAGAACAGATAGTTCAGGTTTGCAATCATTTGCATCAGGGAACCATAATATTTTTCCCCAGTAAAGTAATTACTGAGTGCTATTTGTGTTATATGAGATGTCAGAGGGGTCAGCTGTGATTTTAAACTGATGATCGCATGCACAGTTTTATGTTCAAAATAGGAAGCATGTCAACTGGTCACCCAATCATTGGTGAGCAACGCTTTGGAATCATTGGAGCAAACTAAGGCTTCCAGAGAAAGATAGAGCACACACAGGCCAAACACCTTCTCCAAATAATCTTTCATAGGTGAAAACCATCTGACCTGGAATGGATACCTGCAATGGAGGTGTCTCCATCTCATCAAGACACCCTACGTTCTCTTTACTGAGCCCAGTTCAGGGTATGATTTATCTGACAGAAGCTAGGCATCTACCCTAGCATGGGCAGACCTGTGGCATTACCTGTATTGACTGATAACTAGATCTCCACTCTTATAGGAGCCCAGAAAACCAATGCAGGTGTAGACACACGTAAGATGAATCCCATTTATAGTTTCTCACCATTAACCGGTAGGAGGAGATTGAAGAGATTCAGGTCAATAGGGGGTGGTGAGATACTGGACCAGGATGCCCAGAGAAGTTGTTAATGCCCCATCCCTGGCACTGTTCAAGGCCAGGCTGGGTGAGGCTTGGAGCAACCTGCTTTAGTGGAAGGTGTTCCTGCCCATGGCAGGGGTTGGAACTGGATCAGCTTTAAGATACCATCCAACCCAAACCATTCTATGATTCTGTGATCTAGGTAAACACCTAAAGCTGGGTGATGTGTACCCTTCCCTCAGCTATTGTGACACAGCTAAAACAGCCTCCAGAGTAATGACATTGGATGGACATCCTTCTCTTGAAAGACCCTCTATGTAGGTGATGTGTTTCTCTCCTAACTCCCTGCCATGCTCACAGGCAGACTGAACATAACTGTGTGCCTATATCTGGACTATTTTAGGGTGAAGATGTGACCAGTGTTGCAAGTAGAACAGAAGCATAGCACAGAACTGTGAACTGGTGGGTTCATTGCTGTAGTCATGGCTGCAGGCTCCTGGAAAATTACAGTCAACCCATCTCATTTCTCCCACAGCTTCATTTCTGAGTAAGGCTTCACCTCATCTTTGTCCTATACAGCTTTTACCCTATACTGTTAATCAGCCACTGCTGTGCTCACCCTGTGGTTGATGGGAGAAGTGACCCATTTGGAGTGTCCTTTTCAGAGTGTTGATCTGGTAAAGGAGAATCTAACCAACCTGACAGATATCCTCAGCTTGGCCTGAACACATTTTCTGGCTAAAAATAAAAGGAAAGAGGAAAAAGGGGGGCTGATTGGTTGGCTGGTTGTTTTCTCTCTACCTGACTGGCTTTCCAATGCTTTGTATTATGAAAAGATGTTAAGGGTGGCTCAGTTCATTTCTTCTCATTGCTTGTAACTTCCATTAGAAATAATTTATCTGATCCTCTGCGGAGTGTCTGGCTTTACCTTGTGCATCCCATACCCTGATCAGTTTTGTTTCATTCCTAATTCAGGATGCTGATGGGCCTTCAAGGGAAAGAAAAGCAGGAGGGAAAACAAATCCTCTTTTTCATATACAAAGATGAATCTTTCTTTTCTCTGCACCAAAGTGTAAGTCCAGCACAACTCCAGTACAGTGGAGGTGCTATTATCTAGAGGAGGGATAGAGAAGAAAGAGGATAGTGAAGGTGGGTCTGGCGTACCCCAGAGCAGTTTTCTACCTGTGTAGGTGGATCTAATGGCACAATTTGTGTAGCTCCCTTGAGGTTAATGGAATTCAAGGCTAAATTACACCCAGTATGGACTAAAAGACCACTTAGTCAACGGGATTTTGAATGATGCAGTTCAGTGAGGTGAAGTGGTAGCAATGTAGTAATGATGTGTCTGGAGTGTATGGAAAGATGGAAGTTATAACAACCTCTCTGTACCCTTCATCAAAGCTTCTCCTTCCTCTCAGGGAATAAACTGCATCAGCTGAGACTGCCTGAGCCTTCTCTTCTGCATGTAGCATGTGTGACTCAATCTCATGATGACAACTCAGATCAGCTCCTCCCAGACCCATAGGGTGAAGCTGAGTTACACCAGCAGCAGGTTGGGCTCTCCCTTATTTACTACTGGTGGGCTTCTCATGGGAATCAGAACAGGGAGGAGGAGGAGGTGAAAGTCAAGAAACCAGCAGGAGTTTGATTCAGTTTGGAGGTCTCTAAGTTGCCACTGATCAAATTCAAATGCTTTCCTCATATGGTAATAAAAGATCATTCCCATCAATCTCCAGAAAGGCTTCAAGTCGTGCCTCCCTGTCGTAGGTGTCTTCATCCTTTCAGATCTGGGGCATATTTACTGTTCAAAGTTAGCTCTTTTTATGCATTTTCCTCCTTTAAGCTTTCCCCTTTGCCACAACCTGTAGGAGAAGGTCCAGATGAAGGTAGTTGCTGAGTTAGCTTTCAAAGGCACCATTGCAGCGTTGTCTATTTCTGGTTTTGAATAGAGTTGCAACCTTTTGTTCTCTCCACTTTGTGGCTCCCACATTATTTTCCAGAACAATAGAAAGTTATCTTTCTCTTTATTGGTTTATAGTAATAGCTGAGCTACAGAAGGGAAATGTGACAAGTGTAAAAGGGAGAAAAATATGAAGCCATAGGTGGCATTTGAAGAATATTCACCTTCCACAGCAGCTGCTTTCTCGGGTTTAGATGTCATCCCTTGCCCAAGCATAATATAAAGTCTTTCATGGGAGTATATTTTATGGTTGTTGTAACATCAAGAAAGGGGAAAGACAAACAGTCACTGCTTGCTGCACAATCACTTTTCAGACCAGGAGGTCTCTTCCACATACTGATACTGCTCTAACAGCACAACTTGGCTTACTGTCAGAGTTTCAGTTCATTCCACTGTTCACTATGTTTCCAAAGATGTTCTGCAGACTTCTTACTATGAGCTTGTGGACCATGTGGGATCAAGTTCACAGAATGGGAATCATCATACCAGAATATATGTATATGTACCCAGATGTAGGGACATGCAGTGGACACCATCAATGATGGGACTGTGAATGTACTGTCATACTGATGGCTGTGCTCAAATTTGGCTCCTGCATCCCCTGATTCTAAATCTAATCTCAGTAAGCCTTGCAATTCCCTCTGCCCAAAGGAGCAATCAGTCCTTGTGATCAATGCAATGGGGAAATCATAGAATCATAGAACGGTTTTGGTTGGAAGAGACCTTAAATGTTTTCTAGTTCCACCCCTCTGCAATAGGCAGGAGCACATTCCGCTAGAGCAGGTTGCTTCAAGCCTCGTCCAGCGTGGCCTTGACCACTGCCAGGGATGAGGCAACCTCAACACCCTCACAGGGAAGAACTTCTGCAGGTTAAAGCCATTCCCCTGTCCTGTCCCTCCATCCCTTGTCCAAGTCCCTCTCCAGGTTTCCTGCAGCCCCTTCAGGCACTGGAGCTGCTCTCAGGTCTCCCTTCAGGAGCCTTCTCCAGGCT
>JANRGW010045108.1:0-43468 GCA_024733675.1 Psilopsiagon aymara | reverse complement strand
GGTTAAACTTCATCAGGTTGGCATCAGCCCACCTCACAAGTGTGTCAAGGTCCCTCTGGATGGCATTTCTTCCCTCCAGCATATCGACCAAACCACACAGCTTGGTCATTGGCAAACTTGCTGAGGGTGCACTCAATCCCACTGTCCATGTTGACAAAGATGTTGAACAAGACCTGTCCCAACACCGATCCCTGAGGGATACCACTTGTTACTGGTCTCCAGCTGGACACTGAGCCATTGACCACAACTCTTTGCGTGCAGCCATCCAGCCAAGTGACTTTGCTAGATGACTTCAGTAGGTTTTACATAATTTTCTTAGCAAAACAGGATTCAGGGTGCTTGGTACAAATAATGATGGGTCTGTGAGTCAGCGGTTCCCAAACAGCATGCCCTATTGCTATAAAAATACATGAAAACATACTGAAGTTACAGCTGCACAGTAGTGTACCGGTTAATATTTCCAGAATTAGCTTGATTTCTTCACTATAGGCTCCTCTAACAAAGATGATTGCAAGTGATGCACTTGGCAAAAATGGAGAACAACTCTCACCATCACCAACCCTTTTTGCCACACTGTGCATTAGTTAACCTGAAATACGCAAATAGCTATAGCATGATTAAAATTATTACTAAATTAACTTAAGGACAGACATAGTGCTTAAACCAGTACTGGATATCTGTTTCTTGTCTCTAAAGATCAGAAGAGGCCAAACCACTGGTAAAGTTTCCAGTGGGACTGTTTTGAATTTCCAGCAATGTGCATCGATTGACTCCCAAAAACAGAGGTCATGTCTGCTTCCTTAGCAGCACTCACTCTATCTTCTCCAGATGTTAGATCAGTTGATCCACTACTGCTTATAACTTATAGCATCCATAGCATCCTGTGGCAGGGTATTCCCTGTGGCAAGACTTCTCTTTGCAAAAACAATGTTGACAAAAACTAGGCTGGCCTGTCCCTAGCAAACCCTCTGTCTGGGTACGCACTAATCCGTGCAGAGCAGGTGTCAGTTGTAATGGACAGGAGTTCTCACTTCTCCCTAGAAACATTTTCTAAAAAAATCATGCAAGATTTGACACGATCCATTCCTTAGATGCCAAGAATGTTTTAAACAAGAATTTACACCACAGTTAGAGTTTCAGTCGTTGCATCCTCGAGTTTCTTGGATGAACAGAGAGAATCTGTTGAGAACCTATGTATTTTATATACTCTTAAATCATGACCCATTTTTCAAGTCACTGTCTCAGCTTTTTGAAACATACTGGATAGAAGGTCAATGGTGAAGTGTTGTAGCAGAGAAACGCAGACACAGGAAGGTTTTCATCTATGGCCTTATCTCCCAGTGCTGCTTTTATGCCCAGTTCAGTTGGTGGGTTTCAGAACCTCAGAACCCCCAAAGGCTTTTTGATTCATACAAACATATCATCATGTGTCCAGTACAAGAGCACTTTGGGAGTATGTTGAGGCTCAGTATTATAGAATCATAGAATCGTAGAATAGTTAGGGTTGGAAAGGACCTTAAGATCATCTAGTTCCAATTCTTAAGGTGTTCTTCCCTTCCCCCAGTCAGGAATTTGATCCATTTTATTAATGTGATTAGGGCTTAAACAAGGATACAATAAATGCACAGGCTATAATTAGAAATTAATAGGAAGTAGCATGTAGTGTGTTTTGGTGAGGAATAGCACAAGTATAGCACAGTGAATAAAAAAATAAGAAACAAAAGAATTTAATATGTACAGCCAGCAAAATGGTTTGCCATGTGTTGATAATAAAAGCTAGAGAAGTGCACAGACAGCTAACCGGACAGCTAACCCTCGTCAGAAGAGTTCCTTTAAGAACAAGTATTTGATAAAAGAGGTTAACCCACAAACCAGAGTGATTCCCAAATTATACAGTTTAGTAATTCGCTTAGAAAGGAAGGTGGATATAGTGTCAGGCCCTGGGGGAGGATGGAGGATTACCTTTGTGTTGTGAATGTTTGAATAGTAAATGATGCCCTGAGGAAAAAGTCTTGATCTTTGTTATGAGCTACAGAGATAAGCAGAGCCCCACCCCACCTATGTAGGCTGCATAAAGCTGAGTATTTTCCCATGGGAATTATTGGAACCCCTATTACCTGTGGCTTTTGAACCTAAGTTGGGAGAAGTCCAGGGAAGTGCACTGTCTTATAAGGAGTGTTCTTCTTTTGGGAGGAGGATGGAATGAATGAATTCATGTCTTCCACTTTTATGATAATCTGCAAAAAATTTCCTTTAAAGCACTTTGGGAGTTTCTCGAAGTAAAATAACTTCCAAAACATGGGAAAACCCCCAACAGCAAACCATCATCTGTGTTTGTGTAACACAGGGAATGTTTCATGTTTAGTATCACAGAACATGGGACCTAATAGCAAGAACAGATCTGCAAGAGTTAATAGACAAGAAGACTGGTGTACTTAGGTCTCCTCCATTTAAGTCTTCTCCTTCTTGCTGATTGAGACTGTTGTGATAAATGAGATCTGGCCTCTGATGGCATACCAGTTCAGTACTGTTCAAGGAAAAGCTGTAGAAGTTTCTAAAATTCCTCTCTTCCTCACCATTTTAATTTTGTTTTCTCCTCTGTTCTCTTTCATGTCTGTCTTTCACCAAGTCATCTGACTTAATCTCCTCTCTTTTATCTCCAGAGATGTTTTCTTTCCCATGCAGCTTTTCATTACTCGGAAGGCCTCGCCCTTATTGGTACTGTTTGTTACTTTCTAGATGTGTATAATAGCATTCCACATTAATGATCCAACTGGTTACAGGAGTAATAGTCTTTTTCCCGCTATTTCCTCTACCTCCTCAGCAAGACAGAAACTTGGCTACAACTCCTGAAATCTACATACTCCATTATTTTCTGAGTACAGGGAACTTCTGTGGTCTTCTGTGGTCTTCCAGAACTACACTAATACACTGCAAATGGACCAACTTAGCTGCTGTGCTGGTTTTGAAACCTGCTGTTACTACGGTATAAAGGAAAGCAGAGGGGCCAACACAAGAGAGTTTTTTAAAGAGAGAAGCAGCCTGAATTTGTTCTTCATAATTGTGCATATGTGTTTTCCATAATTATAATAGGATGTAATGCTTTTCTTCCCTGAAGCATATTAAAGCTAATCTTCCTAGGGAGAGAATATACTCTTGTGAAGTTACCTCCTGTTACAGTCTTTAAAATCCACAACAAAATTATTTGGCCCTACTTTCTGATACAAAGTGGTCCTTGTTTCCTATGTCTGCCAGGAGATGGTGCTGCCAGTCTTCCTCTATCCCTTTCCAGCTCTTAGGAAAGGTGGCACATGTGTAAGTAACAGAGATACTTCAACCACCTGGCTGGTGTACTTTTGCCATAAGGGGCGTCTTCAGGGAAACAGAAAAACACCTTTCCAGATATAAAGCTTCCTACTATCTTAGAACTGGACATACATATTTAAGATCCATAAGATGTCAATGACAAGGCCATTCAGATATTTTCCAGAGTTTTCTAGTGTTTCATGACAGGATGATGAATGTAAACCACTTTGTGATTTGTTGGGTAGTTTCACACCCACCATTCTCACCTTTACAGACATCTCTGGATGCATTCTGACAAAGTGGTTCAGACTTTCACAGGCATGCCAGCACTGTTCAGAGAACCAGAGCTTTGACACTGCTTTAAATGGAAGCAGGATGGGGGTTTAAATCTCATCCTACATCACTTTAGGTAATTTAGGCAGTTCTCTTAGCATCAGTGCTGTTGTGAGCAGGTCCTGCTTTCCCTGGTTCCACTGTGCACATTTCATAAAACTTTGCCTGGAAAGATCTTGTAGTAGGTCTTGCAATGGGGGGAGGGGGGGGGGAACGACACGACACGACACACATTCTGTCCAGTTTGGTTATTGTGATAGCTTATTTGCAATTTTCAATCTAGTATTTGCACAGGAGTTACATTTATAAATATATAGGCCCTAGAACTAATTTTGAATTGCTAGGTTTTGTTACATCCTGATTCTAAAATGCATGCTGGTAATTTAACATACATCCTGCTGATTTCCCTTACCCCCAGAATAGCTGTCACAGACACTGGTAGAAGCTAACATCCTCTCTGGTAACAGTCTTCTGCTTTCCAGATGCATCAGGTGTTTTTATTGGTTCCCTTTTGTCTCCCAAGGAAAAGCTTCTCTGATTCGAAATATAATAGAAGCAAAGATAATCTTAAGTATTTGGTAAGACAAAATGTACTTCTTCTGGGCAGTAGTTTTGATCAGGCTCATGTATCTCCAGGAAGTATTGTTAAGGTAAAGGCAGCTAATGTGGAGCTTTGGAAAGTAATGAAATGTGGGCTAGTCTCCAGCTGTACTGTTTTGGTGTATGAGACACGGAGGGAACTGATTGCCTGCAGCCCAAGCAAAACCTGGCAGCTGGACAGCTGAGCATCTACTGAACTGCAAAAAACACCACAAATGGTGGAAATCTTAAATTATTAAATTTGCACACATTTGGGTTTGGAAAGATCAGCTGAGAATCTACCTTATGCTGACTGCTTTGGCCATATATTCTTGTGTATGTAAATGTGTATACGTACATACGTACAGTCCCTGCATAGGCTTAGAACCGGAAGAGAAGCTTTAGAAGAGAAAAATAAAGCTGTCTTGGGCAAACTCTGAAATCAGTATTCAGTGGCTTCCCAAGGGGGGTTTATTCACATGAGTGAGAGTTGCAAAGTGGAACTCCTGTTTGTTTTTTTTCTCTCACAGGCCACACTGGTAATATGGGATTTGAGTGTAAATGGAGACTTAAACATGCTATGAAAAATTAATACATTGAATGCTGCACAATCTGCGTTACAAAAAAAGCTCCAAAAACAAACAAACAAAACCAACCCCAAACCCCACTAGAAAAAGAGTGGGCTAGAAAGAGGCTGTGCTGGAATGGACTAATGCCTTTCAGGTTTTCTGACAGGATCTCAAATAAAGAGCAATTCATGGAATACATAAATTGTATTCCATGTATTATGTAGCATTAGACTGCTTATTATTTCTCATTATAGCTATAGTAGACTGCACTTGTGAATGTGGCGTCACTGAGAATTGCTTCAAAAGAGACAAATGCCTCAGCCAAGCAAATAACCTTCCTTGGGTTCCATGGTGAGAACAGGAGCCCCGAGCCTCTCGCAGAATCAGGTATTCTTGAAAACATACTTGCTGTGATGGGATGTTACAGTAATTCTCCCCCTGTACAATGAGAAGCTGCACATCTGTCTTAATGTTCCTCTAGACACCATCTTAAAGCCTTGAAAGATGGAAAAGAGACAAGAGAAAACGTTCTGATCTTCTGCAGCGACCTGGTGGCTTTGCAGCAGAAGGTCAGGGCAGATTAACCCTAACTTGCACCACTTGCTGAATGAACCCATTTGCCCTAGAACTGGAGGAATGCTGCTGCAGCCTCAGTGTCAACAAGCTATCAACCTGTTCAGGGATTTCATTCTCTTTAGTTATTTTTGACACTGTCAACTAAGTAAGTTGTGAAGCATTACTGCTCCAGGCCAGGATTTACTCTGAATATGTGTAAGTGACTGCGCTGAGCAGGAAATCTGGATCGAGCTCCTCAGACAAAATAGTTTTGCTGACCGTGTGAGCGAGACTAAGAGAATATATTTGGAAGTCATTTATTTGCAAAGAAAAGTTTTCTAAATGCCTTGGGTCTATGAACACTATGCTAAAATGTTCCTGTGACCAGAATCTGCACATGCCACCAATTTCCAAAAGCAAAAGGGAATCTCTGTGAGCAGCCTGCATCAGGGACAGCAGTTCACCACTGCAAAATGGGCCTGCATGTGTCTTTGATTTGCAGCCAACCTACTGATGTTAGGTGTGGGAGCACCAGCTGGCTCACTTCATCCAACAGCTGGGTTCAGGCTACCCACACTGGCCATCCTCATGGTGGAGCTTTGGTGCGGGAGCCACACTTGAACTGCTTAAGGCCCACATGTGACTCAGGAACCACCTCTCCATCAGCTAAGATTTTGACCATTATTTTATGTCTTTGATCTCTCATTTTCAATGGTGCCTCGTTTCTGTCTCCACTGCAGGTATTTCAGTTCTGTATGCTGAAAATGTGACTCATACAGTTGCCATTCCCACCTAATTACACTCCTCTGTGATTTGCTCACTAGCTATATCTGATAAACGATGCACAAGAAGGAAGACAAAGAGAAGCATAGTTCCAAGGGATGCTTCTGCCTCAGGAGACTGCTGCTAGAAAGCATGTTCCCTTGCTACTCCTGGGCAGGATCTCATCCTTCTCCTGGCCTACTTGGAGAGGTTTGGTTGGAAGTATACTATGTGTAGTGACAGTAAAAAACCTAGAGGGATCTGTGTTCTGAGTCAGCAAATATGTTACTGAGCTATCTTAGTCATTGAGCTGCAACTTTGATTGCACTTGTAACACAGCTGTGCCATCATAAGACACCTGAGAGCACTTTGGTGATTCTATAATCACAAGTGGTAGGCTAGGTCAGTAGTCTCCAGACAGTTTGGACCACTGGATTGTGGTCAACCCTCAAAACTTGTGGTATCCTGTCATTAAAATTCTACTTGAAAACATGCTTTCATATGGTTCTGCAGAGCCCATACCAGTGGCTCATGGGGCACAGTAAGGAAATCACTGGCCAAGATACTTCTTCAACAGTAAGTAACTCAGGTACCTCTACAGAAGTGGGGAAACCTTTGGCTAAGTCCGTTCACCTTTCTGTTTGTGAATTAGTTTTCCAATGGTAAACTGTGGATATTAATACACATTAAGTATGCAATATAACTGCTAAATACTTATAGTAATTATACAGCTGCTGACCTAAAGCACCAATTTAAAAGGACTTGGAAATAACCTGAAAAGAAGCACTGTGCTAGACCCATCCTTAACCAGGTACCTTAGAGACAAGAACTAATCTTCTTTATGAAAAGTGAGTTTGATACTTACACCTCCTGTTTCTCACAGGTGTTTCTAACAGTATGGGGCTGCATACTGTTAATGGTAAAAACCTGGTAGGCAGGAAGTTTCTAAGGTCCCTAAAGCAGAAAGCACAGGCACAGTTTACTGCAAATCTAGGACAGAAATTCAGTTATCACTCTTTTAATGGTTTTGATCTCAAAAGAGTACTGCTTTATGTTTAACCAGGGATGCTAATATGGCTGTTTGTAAATGAAAATATTTCTGTACTTAAGGGAAAAGATAATAAAGGTAGTGTTTGAGTGGATGTCTGTTCTGAGCAAATGCCTGTTAGTTAAGATAGTAGGGAAACAGCATTGTAATGAAAGGACTCAAACTCTTTTGAAGTTGCTGAGGAAATATGTGACAAGTATCATCAAGAATGCAGTTCAAAGGATACCAGTTCCTATCTCTAAGGCACACACAGAAGGCCTGATTCTCATCTTATGTTACTTGTATACCCGGCTTTGGCTGAACCAAAGGTACTCTGCTGTCAGAAACTAGCAGTGGGTAACTGTTCCTGCTTTCTCTGGGATGATGAGAAAAGCTGACCCTGTGTGACCAGGGCAAAAAAGGACCCAGAAAGAGGCCATGGAGGATAAGGAAGTCAACAAGGTGACCAGTAAAACGTTTGAGAGAAGAAACAACACTCTCTGTTGCTATCAGAGATTTTGTTCTTGCAGTTGTTCCTCTGATATCATCTTCTCCTTTACCTTTCCTTTTCCCTTTGAAATTCACAAAAAACTGTTCCAATTTGACTAGTTAAATGGCGCTGAATATGGGTTATCCTTGTATGTATTTATAATTAAACTGCACTGAACTTTTAGCTACATTCATAGTTTATTTCATTGTCTGGTTGGGCTTTTTCACCTGCAGAATCACAGAATGGTTTGGGTTGGAAGGGACCATAAAGATCATCTAGATCCACCCTCCCTGCCAAGACTAAGGGACCATAAAGATCATCTAGATCCACCTCCCTGCCCCAAGTGCAGGGACACCTTCCACTAGACCAGATTGCTCCAAGCCCCATCCAACCTGTCCTTGAACACTGCCAAGGATGGGGCAGCCACAACTTCTCTGGGCTACCTGTTCCAGTGTCTCACCATCCTCACAGTAAAGAATCAAATATTTAATCTAAATCTAATATTGTCTCTAAATCTCCCCTCTTTCAGTTTAAAGCCGTTTCCCCTTGTCCTATTACTACATGCCCTTGTAAGAAAATCCCTCTCCAGCTGGAGAATGTTTTTAAGAACACTTATTTGTGTCCTTCACATCTATAGGTAACAAAAAGGAGTGTAAGGTGTAAAGAGTTTTGCAGAATCAAAGTCTACATTTGTTCTGATTCCTCGGTTGTCTGGAAGACTCCCCAAAAGCAGGTGACTGAGAAAAATCAGACACAGGCAGTAACACTTGGGATGGAATACCATGGGCCTCCACTTACTTTTTACATGGGTGTTATTCTCAATACAGCTTCTTGGGCAGCAGTATCTACATAATGAGGACCCTAGACTCTTATAACGATAGCCATCCTGGCTGGGTATTTTTGGTAGGATTACAGACTGGTCAGATATATGTACCAGCATAGACTCATAGAATAGTTAGGCTTGGAAAGGACCTTAAGATCATCTAGTTCCAACCCCCCTGCCATGGGCAGGGGCACCTCCCACTAAAGCATCATCCAGCTGCATTTACAGAGGCCTTGCTGGAGGGGTCATTAGTAAGATCAGTAGACTGCCCCCTTCAAATTAAACCATCCTTTTAGTCCGAAAGCCAGTTCTGTCTTTTGACGGCAAACATTGCTGAAGCCAGTGTTAGCAAGGATGTGTTGTTACTTTTTACTGATGCAATTATACTGAGATTAAAGAAAACATCAGTTTTCAGGACTTTTTACAAACACTGACATGGTTAGGACAAAATTAAGCCAGTTGAATTTTAGTGTGTTGCTGTTGGACATGTTTTCTCACTTATGACATCTGATAAAAATCCAGGTCTTTTTCCCTTAAGAATACAGATCATTTGCTTTTATTAGGATCTGAGTAATAGCAGTGTAAATCCCTGCTCTTCAGAATGCAATGATAGTTCACCAAAAATAAAACCACCACCACTGACTGTACAAGCATATTTGTAGTTAATTGTTTTTTGCAATAAGGGGTCAAAAATAGAAAGGATAGTATAAAAGTAAATGCAGGTAAGGTCTTGAGAGAAAACCAGCTAAACTGCTGTTTATGTGAGATGAAGTAAGTATGGTAGCTGAGTTTTAACACAGGCTAAGTCTAATGTGTCTGTTAGTGGATTTCTGAGAACAACTGATTATGTTAATGTTATTAATGCTATGTAGAGTATTAGAACTATTTAGCATTAAGTGTGTTTCAAAGACAAGGCCCTGAGGAACCTATAACTTTGAAGTTGGACCTGCTCTGAGAGGAGAGTTGAACCAGGTGATTTTCTTAATGATTAATGCTCTAAATTTTAATGATTTTGAATTATTTTATTGCTCTAAAGCATTAGTGAAATGCTTTTATTAAAATACTTGCCCTATTAGTGTCTGACAGTATTGCCTAATGATAGAGACAGTGCAGGTGTGATGTTAAACTACAAAAAGTTATCAAGAAAGTATAAAAACCAAAACCAATGGCTGTATTTCATAAATGCGTGTGCAATTTGTGCAACATAGAGAAACAGTTTAAGTCTGAGGAGGTGTTTTTGTAAGATCTTTGTATGTACGTTACTTGTCTTGCTCCTGTTAATGCAAAGATATTGAATATATGACTCTAGGTAAACCTCAACAGGTTTTTATATTGTATGCATTCATTAGATTTTTGCATTGTTATTTTTACTATGCAAGCCTCTGGTATTTCCTAGAACTTAAACAATGCTCTACTGCTATTTAAAAGTTAAATTTACTTGAAGAATAGGTATTTAACTGGCTATTCCTGTGTGAGTCTACAAGAACATACAGAAAAAGGACTTTTATATATCTGTAAGTATTTATTCTTTTATTTCTGTTTTTCCAGACAACATGACTAGTAATTACTGTGTCAAATGTAGTTTCTAAATAGTCTTCACTTAAAATGCCATACTCAAAGTAATGTATTTGGTGCAAAATTTTAGCTTTCACTGTATTTTTCTGTCCCTGTTTGAGTCCAGAAATGTGAGCTATGCAAAACTTACATACTTAGAGCTGATGATGTGTAGTTTCTGGCATGGGTTCAGCCTAGGTCCTCAGTAACCAAAAGTTGTTACCATCTGATTAAAACAAATTTCCAAAATGAAATGAGTCAGTCTTCTGCAAGCAGACATGGTCTCATAAATATATATGTATATACAAATACAAATAAAAAGTATATAGAATGTAATATAGTATTTTTATAAATATTTTTTTCACTCTATACACACCAGCACAACTGAAACTAGTTGGCATACTACTTATCATTTTCCTACCCTTTTGCTTCCCATGAGTGTAATGCATCTTTTAGGTTATAATCTTAAAGTGGGTATTCCAAATATTCTTGGCTTTCCAACTGAAATTAATAGGAGTCTTGCCCTAGATTGTGTCATTTTAATCAGTTAAACTTTTTTAGTAAACTAATTTTCTGTGGGTAATTATCAGATCAGATTGTATTCATCCCATATTCTCCCATTTCCTTGATTACAGGCATCAGTACTAGGACATTTCATTCTGGAACACAATAAAGCACGGTAAGACTGAAAACAAGGTTTGTCTTTACCCCTAAACCCAACTGCAAAGGTAGGAAGCAATTGGATCATACAGAATACATGAAAATTGCAGCAAGACACATGTTTGCTTCTTGCATTCTTCCAGTGTGTCATTTGGATTGATGGTTCTGCTACGGATACCAATGTTCTTTTTTCGGTTAAGATCATAATTTTTGTATTTAAGATACAACTCTTCTGTTTATGCAATTTACTTTTGAGTCTTGGGAGCTTTCAGTACTGGAAAGTATTTCCTAAAGAGACTTTTTATCATGCAGCCCTAATGAGTGTGAATCCAGTATCACTTACTTTAAGGCAACAGTAAACATCACCAGACCAGACCCAGAATCCAGTGCAAACCAGACAAATAAAACTGCCTTGAGTTTGACAAATAGAGGCACTCAAAAAGTCCTTCTACTTAGGTTTTTGTTATATAGCCACATCAGTCCAATGTAATTTGCATTGCCATGAGGAGGGGTAGTCCTCCTGGTCTCTTTTCCCATGCAGTTCTCTTGTTGCAGAACCAGGCTGTGTGTGTCAGCACACGGTTGGGGAAGTCGTAGGTGAAAGGTGCTCATCTTCATATTTGGTTTTGCATTCAGGATGCCTGATGCCAGCCGTTAGAGACAAGAATAAGTGAGACAGCAGCAGGTTTTGGAGGCAGTATGGATTTATGTTGGACTAAATTGACCACACAACTATGGCCTCAGAAGGATCCCCCAGAGCATATATCTGTTGGAGAGCTGGTTATCAGCATACACAGCCCACACTGCCACTGGAGTTTTGTACCGCAGCAATTCCCACTTAATGAGATGGTCCTCAGACAGCACTGGCAGCAAGTATTAATCAGCACAGCCTTTGGGATGCTGCAATTTATAAGGCTCAGACCGATACATTTCATTCCACAATGTTGTTCAAAAGCAATGTGTAGTGTTTCTAAGCCAAATACCTTTGAAAAGAGAAAACAAGTAAACAAATCACTGACAGTGTGTGTTTTGGGAGTGGGTGGATGCACATGAGTATAAAAACTAAGTGACAAGGAAGAAAACCAAATAAAAATACATCAAACTGCATCTTTTGTCTCAATGAAGTAGTTGTCTGAGGCAGTTTCTCTGAACAGCAACAATCTTTCTATTCCATTTGGAAAAGGAAAACATGGAAAAACTTCACAAGTCAAGGGAAAAAACAAGTAGCAACAGACAGGAAATATGCTGTTAAATGTACAAATTTGAATTTTTGGTCATTTCTTCCACAGAGGGCCCTCAGTAGCCACACATTCCTCATTTCTAAAGGTTAAACTTTCTCATTATCATAGTATTCTTCTTATTAACAATAAAATTTTTATAATCCATTTATTTATATTTATTAAGAGATCTTGAAGGTTTTGGTTTTTTTTTCACATTGTCTGTCGTGGAAATTGGGATCGCTTTGCGCAGGAAAATATAGGAAGAGGAATGCAGGGCATGGAAAACAGTTGAAATCCCTGTATCTTGTCCTTGTCTCTAGCTCCCCAGATAGCAGGGTTCTTCAAGGTTTTTCCTTGGGCCCACACGAGGAGACGAGAGCTGATTACCAGTGCTAATGGAACACAGGACTGGTCCCACCTTTCACATCCAAGTAAGCATCTATTAGGCATCTACTTCAGAAGGCTCCACAAAACATTTAGTCCATAAGTCTGTACTACAAACCAGGTTTTCAGCATCCTGTAACACAAAATACCTACACAGAAAGACTGAAAGCCACAGCTGTTAAAAAAAAAAAAAAAGAGCCACAAGAAAGTGGTCAGGAGAGATCGGGCACTGCACAGATGCTAGGTTTTTGCAGTAGTGGAAAGTACATGACATAAAGGTCCAGCAAGAAACATTCCACTCTCTGTTACAGAGAAGGAAATAAAACTTACATGAACTTCCAACAGCTCTTCCAAAATGGATCTGAAAGGCAAACTCCTCCTGGGCTTCAACTGCCTAGGTATTTATCTAGCATTTGCAGATCAGAGTTGTGAGAAATCTCGAGAGTAAACATCCACTTTCACACAATAAGGTAGCTTTGCATAGTTTCCATCAAAACAATTGGTCAATGTATTCTGCTTTTTAAAGTGGTTCATCTTATACACCCTCAACTCTCTTCACCTGGATCTAATTGAATTCCTGTAATCCATTCTCATCTTAATGCTGTGTTCAGGATTCTTTGGCATTTGGTATTGGATTTTGTTTGTAGGTGTGATGTGAATCACTTTAATGGAGAATGATCCAGATGGCATGTGTGTAGAAGGAATAAAACTTCATGTGCAAACTGCAGCATGAGGTTATGATAACAACATGTATTTCAAGAATTACCCAATGATAATAATCTAACTGCTGATTCCAAAATTCTGAATGATCCAGAGAAGATCTGACACAGGAAGACCACAGGCTACCTGGCTGAGGGAGAGCAGGCAGTCTGCAAGAAGCACTCAGTGATGGCAAAGCAAAATTTGGCAAATAGTCAGAAAAGATCTTACTTGCAAAAAACCCCAGTCCTTTGGATCATGACAGCCAGGTCATGACTGATAGACAGCTGCAAAAAGCCATCTTAACAGCAGTCTAACCAGCTCTGCAATGATTTCACACCTTGGTGTGAGTTGGCACAGCAAGTCCATGTCACTTGTGTATGAAGTATTAATGTAGAAGTAGTCAGCACAGTGCTGTGCTTCCAAAATCTTGTAGATGAGCTGTATGGAGTATTATTGAAACAGAGCATAGAGTCTATTACCCCTGCAACTGTTTCTTTGAGCTGTTCCTCACAAATCTTGCTTATGTTCACCCATCAGCTGCATCAAGCAGATGTCTCATGCAGCTGAGAAAGCAGTTCTGAGTTCCAGGCAGAGCAGATGGCAAGTCAGTTTTAAAGGTTCCATTTAAAAGACTAACATAATGAAATAAGACTATATGGCATTCAGTTAATCAGTGCCTGCAAGGTGATGGAATCAAGAATATTTGTTATGCTGGGAGATATGTTTTCCATCTTTTTTTTATCCTTATTGTCAGTCATGTGCTTGCATGACTAGCTGGGGAATCAGAGACAGCTCTAATGGAAAAGAGAAATTAGGTCATCTGGTCCATCCTCACTGCCAGGGCATGACTGTTCCCTGCAGTGTATCACTTCCCACACAGTTATCTTTCCAACTGTCTTTTGTAAGATGGAAATGCAATTCAGAGTCCCATTTGGCTACAGCTACCAGAGCTTTTGTGGACTTTTTATTTGCACAAAAATGCTTATTGGGAGACTCAGAGCTAAGAATTTTAACTACATTTCAAAGAAAAAAACTCCAAATCTCAGAATTTGAGTTTCAGTAAAAACTTTTTACTAGAAAAATTGTGCAGTATTTGGGATAACCTGGGACACTGTTTTCATTCAGACAGGAAATCGTTTCTATGACTCATTTCTACAAATTAAACAATAGGTTTCCTGCTTAAAAAAAAAATCAACAACTAGTTCAGCAAGTAGTTTAGGAAGCAGCCAATACTCATGATGCTGTGAGCAGACTCTCATCAGGAGACTCAGCACTACTGCTAGCTGACTGTAGATATTGTATTCCAGGTTGCCTTGATAAATTACGCCAAGTGTTTGGATCCTTGTCCTTCAACACAGCATCTCTATGTGCAAGCACTCAGACTGTACGGGGCAGGACTGGTTTATTAAGGAAAAAAATGAGAGAACACAAATAGAAACGCAGTGATAGAACTAATTACACGTAAGGAAATGGCAAACTACTTCCCTTTTAGCAGTTTTAGGATTACTTCCATGCTGCCTGCAAACAAGAAGCCCCATCGTTTACTCCTTGACTACACTCATCAAGTAAGTCCAATGGTTTGAATTAGTCCAAATATTTCCTTAAGGCTGATCTCCTTTCCCAAAGGAGCCATCTGCTTTGTTTTAACCAGGCAGTGCCACCATGTAGTTTGGTTTAAGGATTCACTTTCTTTAGGCAGAGAATCTCCAAACTTTGTTAATCTTTGTGTTTCCTTTTGCCAACAACTTCTTATCCTTCTCTGCCTTCGCATCCTTATCTACATCAGTTCATGTAGCGGTATTTTTAGACCATCATCCTTCACTGGAGAATTTTGTTTGCATTGTACCCTGCAACAGCATTTTCCTTGGAGAAGACAGAAGAGCATTTGAGGAACTCCAGCAGAAATGCAGCAGTTCAGAAATACGCTCATCATGACAAACTGAGTAATTTGTTCTATAGAACTCTGGAAAGATCACAACCATTACAACCTCAAGTACAAGTGTTTTTTAGGTCCCACGAGAGAAGCCATGAGATTTTCTTGGTGAAAGATGGCTTTTCTCCATCTCCAACAGCAGAAGAAAAATATTCTCAGATGCTTCTAAATTCAGGAGTTACGAAGGTTATTCCCCACAGTTGCCTTATTAGATCTACAAATTAATCCACATTGCTTTTCCTTTTGTCTCCAACAAATTAGACTCAAGACTACAAAGAGATGACAAGGTTATTCCACCTCTACTAAAAACCCAGAAGTCATTATCAAGCTCTTATCATGCACGTGCATGACACCACTCTGCATGTCATTCTTTTATATAAGTAATTCTTGACCTTGTGTTAAGTTAAATGGGCTTTAGTTAGCATGTCAGGTGTGAGTTCCTAGGGACATGACTTTTCTACATGCTTCTGTATGTAATGCTCTCTACAGCATAGCTGTGAAACTTTACTGTAATAAAACACACTGCATTATAGCACTTTTGTGGGTATTCCACACAAAATGTTTCAGTATTACAAATCCACTGAACAGTTTGTTCTCGTTTTCATTATTTTTCTTGTGGCACTCTTGCATTTTAGAGATTTATTACTCAGTAATGAGGCCTACCTAGTTGTCTTGACAACTGAAATTTACAAAGTAAAGGAATAAAGTATGAAGTTCCAGGATGCTTATACTGATACCATTTTTGTGTCTGCCTGGAAAAAAATACTGTTACATGTGGAAGGCTTGAGCACCTTTGAAAAACTGGAGCATCTTTAATAAGAACAATCCATCCTTTTTCCTCCAGTTCTAATTGGACAAAAATAGTATTTGCAGTTGACCCATCAATCAAGACAGATGGGCAAGCAACATTTCCTGCCAATGACTAACAAATTTTATCTTTTAAGACAGTAAAGTAACAAGTGACCTCCTTTTAAAAGGAGCAGCAATTTGGAAAAGAAAGTAAGTTGGTTACTTGTTGCAAATGTCAATGACCATGCTGTTAAAGATCATTCTGTTAAGCAACTAAAATGAGAATTTAGATTCCCCTTCTCAGCTCTTTTTTCCCTTTGAAATATAGATGTACACACACCAAACCACAATGCTCCCCTTACCAGCCAAATAATCATTGATAAAATACAAATCTAACTATTGCAGACTATCTAGAAACAGAATCCCAACTAAAATCAGCAAAACCCTGAGCCAAAGGATGTGCTGCGTTAGGACCTGTTACTGTTACAGATATACCAAAGCTCTGCAATTCCCACCATCCCCACCTACCACAGAAGGTTCCTGGAGCACACTGATTATTGATCCAAGGTTTCTCTCTGTGCAGATCTCCTGACAGCAGAATGCTCACTGGATTTTAGCCAGCAGGCAGCACTGACACAAAAACTACTGTGTATAAACTGCCTAGGAGTAAGCTATTTGGATTTCTAGCTATCAGCAGGGTGAGGACCTGGAACTGGCTTCCAGTAGCAAAGGAGGAAAAGAATCTAAATATAAGGCTTGACAAAGCTGCTGTGTAGTGCCTCTGATGGGACTGAGTGGGATGTGATGATCTAGGAGGTCTCCTCCAGTCTTATTTAAAGTACATAAACCGCAGTGTATGTTGTCCCACTTTGAAGCTAAAGTCTTTGCTTGGTGTTGGCACACTTAAGGCTTTCTTCTCCATAGGAACCATTTATTATTCTTTCTATAAATATAGAAATTATTAAAGAAGTTATCAAAGCTACTAATTTTGAACCACATTCCACAACTCCACCAGAGGTGACTGTGCACACTTGATACAGAACAGCACAAGTGTATTGTCTCATTGCTTATAGAAGAATGGAGCACCACATATGAGAAGCTACAAACCTCTTTTCAGCCTGGTCCACAGAAGAGATCTGTGATCTGAAGGCTGAATGTGCAAGGTTCCTCTGCACATCCCTGCATCACTGTTTTAAATGACAATGCATTTTAAGCTCTTTCAACTTCAGAGGTAATAAGAGACAGCAGTGTTCACATTCAATACTGCTCTGACCTGTGGGCTCTCTTCGTTTTGTTATTCTTTTGCCTTACACTGCACTTTCAGTAGTGATCATCTAACTGATCTCACACACTTTGCACCTGAGAGCAGAGGCCATCCCCTCCCTACAAGTACTCTCAAGGTGCAAGAGACAAGAACCATCTGTGCCTTCAAGAACAGCATCTTGTCACCAACATATAGCATGCCCAGCCCTTGCTCCAGATCCTTAGGACAGGATGGGAAGGAAGGGCAAGGAACAGAGCAGAAGAGTAACTGGAATGTTAGAAACACATTTGTATGAACACAAGTTTTACAGCAGAGTAGTTCTGAACTCAGTTGGTAAGTAAGTAGAGTGGGCCTAGCAAAAGCCATCATTTTGTTTCCCACTGAGCATATTGGAGCTGTCACAGATGGGATAAAAATTGAGGGAAGAGACAAAATGGAATAGCAAAACTGCTACGGAATAGCAGTTAAATTGCCTCTAGCTGCAACTACCATACACAAACTTTCTCAGCAATGCTGAGTTACTCCTGTTCCACTGATAGAAACATCAACCATCTCTCAAGCACAAAGCTTAACAGCAACAAAGCGGCATAAGAGCAATAGGGTTTCTTTCCACTTGACACAGTATTTACTGAGCACTAACATCTATTTAATACATTTTGGCATAGCTACATACTAACAAATATACATACTTTGGACCCACAAAATAAAGACATAGTTTGCATGGGTACCGCTAAACTGATGCTGATAGCATTTGCCTAAAATCATACTGAAGACCTGACCTATGAAAATTAAGTTACATTCTCAAGGTCCTGTAGTTAAACTGATTAATTCTAACACTAAAAGTAAATTAAGTGATGAGTAAATGTTCACCAGCTACTGGCACCTCCAAAATCAGATAGCAAGATCTTATTCAGACTATTTATTCCAATCAAATTAGCTGTATAAATAGAATTTAAACCACCTGTATACTGAAACTACGGCAATTACGCTAATGGGACAAAACCAGGTTTTAATGGCAGTCTGGATTTTTCAGAAGGGATGAGAGAGCAGCAAATCCTTGAGCCTTCCAGTTTATAAACAAGCCACAAAGCATTCTGCTGCTGCCCAATTCACACTGGTGAAAATTGTTCTGCGTGTAGAAAAACAAAACGCAGGTTATTTTGTAATCTAAACTTAATTAGGCTGATTCATGTACCCTGTACTACAGAAGCCATAGTATCTCTTACACATGCACAAAATCTCTTTGGAAGACTGAGTTATGTGAAGAATGTTGTAATGTACAGCTTTGTTACTGCTGTCACTGCTGAGACCAAACTTTATTGCTCCCTGGCCGTTACACATCAGTTTTCTTGACATTTAAGTAATTTAGAGTACAGAAACAAATCTTTCTTCTCCCTCTCCTTTTCCTCCCCCTTACAGGGCCATAATGAGCCCCTTTTATTGTTTTCAACAGATTTACAACAAATCTGAAATACCCCACATCTGCTCAGCAATAACAAGATCAGCAACCATATGTAATTTGAATGCAAGGCCTAAACCCCCACCCTTCTCCCCCCAAGCAGGTTTTACAAACTGTCCTTTTGTTTCCAAAGTAGAGGGATTTTACAATTACGATGACCACAAGAGCAGGAATGAGGATTTAACTAAGTGAAGAGATGGACAACCAAGAATATCATTTGCAATAAGAGCTTATGAGCCACTTCCAATGGCATTTACAGAATCTCAGCTTGGGAATTTTTGCGCTCATACCCGCTCACAGATCCTATGCTGCAGACAAGCTTCCCTTACACAGGCTTGCACAGACAGAAATGTGAGTTTTTAATTACTTGATCACCTAGTTTGAGGCTACACTTTGTTAACCAGACATATTTGGGTCTGTTTATCGATTTAAGGATTCTGGCAAAGATGGCAAAGGCCATTTAGCAACTTGGAGTCTTCACAGCGTAGTGGAAAATATCATGGCAGTAATCCAAAGCTGGTACTAACATTTCACCCTTCCCACACTGGCATTTTATTCATCTGAAAGCTGGCCAAGCTGTAATTGCTGTTGCTTTCAGCAGTCGTGTCATCTAGCTACACTCACACAAAGGAGGGCAGCTAGTTCTTGTTACAGAGTCTGGGATGGCAGTCGCAAAAATGGGATCTCAAGTGTGCCATGTGCTAGTAATGCTGGGAATACATTTCAGTTTGTGCTTTTTCTATATATGATGACTGCCCAATCTACCCTCTTGGTCTGATAGGGAAGATAAATTTTAGGTGGCAGGAGGCTACTTCTCAGACATATTCAGGACACTAATATTACTTTGAAAACCACATTAATACTTAAAACATCAGCATATTTTGTGTGCTCATGTGAATTCTTATATCACAAATCAATATTCCTACTTTTTTTTTTTCTGTTGTGTGTCTGTGTATCTAGTCAAAAGCTTTCACCTTCCCCCCACAAAAAAGCACCTCCACAACCCCAAACTTACTGTGGTCTCCCTACACTGCTTTGTACCACATGAAAAAAAGTCAGGTGCAAAGCAGCAAGTATTCTGTTTTACAGAATCATAAAGCAGTTTTCCTCCTGGCATTAACAAGGAGCCTGCCATCACACAGAGAATGCTGCAACTAGCCTCAGAGGAGGAAAAGAAAACCCTCTGTTTGTTGACATTACTCATTTCAACAAAGACCCTGAAAAATCACAAACCTCCATGTTTGCTGCTCAACTGAGTTGAACACAAACACTTCGAAAGACCGTGACTTAGCATGAAGTACCATCTCTAATATCATCACCCAACCAGCAGAAGAGTAAGGACTCTTTTAATATTCTGAAAATACCAAGTTGAAATTATTAATGCAGTACTGGTGAAGTTTGTTGTAGAGGTTAAGACAGTAACTCTGTCCCACAGGATTTACTGTATAGAACCATATTCAGCATATGAAGATCCAATCTTTAACACAACCAGACACCATTGGTTTACAAAGTGTCTTAGATGGCATTGCCAGTTGTACATCTGGCTTGCAAAGGGTAAGCACGGTCTGGGACTCAGGAGTGTTGATCTGCTCACTGTTTCCTCAGGCCTGGGGCAGGTACTCTTACGTAAGGTAGAGCAGCATTCAAGTACATGGAAATTATCTTCAGGATCTGGAAACCATGTCACTGCATGTGTGTGCCTTCTCAGCTGGAGTGTTGTACTAATAATGGGGTTTACCTGGGAGGGGGGCACTAGGCAAAAACATTTAAAGAATTACAGTCTATTCCTTTTTTATATCATCATCCTATTCCCCTTTCATTCTCCCTCCCCACCTCTCCAAAACATACAGTCGCCCAAATTCTGGAAGTAGCAGCATGAGGAAAGGTGATGCTGTATTCATTATTATTGAAGTTCAAGAGCTGATGTTGCAGTTTCAGGACTTTCTTTTATGCAAAATGTACACGCAATGAACAGAAGACCGGCAGAATTTGCCCAGCTTGCCAGACATTAGAAAGAGCAGTTAATAAATCAAGCTACACTCTAGATACAAGGCCCAGATACTGTTCCGGTACAGAAAACTGACAGCTTTCTCCTGACAAGCTGCAAAAGGAAAGGAACAAGAGAACAGCATTAGCTGACAATGTAGTGTGAGCAAAGACAGCATTCCAGAAGACAGCAAAGCAAGCAGCTCCTAAATGAGCAGATACAGCTGACTGGTAACACGTCAGTAACAAAACGTCTTCACTAGAGAATGAGAGCGTTTAGGAGCTGAATACCTTTATGAAACAAATAAAGGATCAGTAACAAATGCATAGGGGAGGGGAAGAAATTATGAAACCAAAACACCAATTAAGAAGCATATGAGTTTATGTAGAATCCTGCCACACAATACTTTGACAGCAATTCAGAGTGACTGCATGAAAAAAGTGGATTTGATACAATTATTTTTTAAAGCAATGCATGTCAATTGAAGCACATAACCCAAACAGTTTTATTGTAGGAACACTCACTGTGCACACTCAAAGCATGAACAAAAACATGGAAGGTGGAAGATGTACCATTGGAAGCCTGCAAGGACTAGTTGTATGTCCCTTTTTGTAACACCATATCCTGTCTAGCCAGGACACTCACAGGAGTTAAATACTTTTCAAAAACCCACCAACATGGGAAAACAAGAGGTAGAGGTTTAGGAAAAAACTCTGCAGTGATCTAGGGGACAAAGGAGAAACAAGAAATGAAAGAAGTGAAGTATTATTACAAAAAGCTCCAAAACCTGGGGGAAACAGTAATACTAAACACATCCTAGTAACAACAGAAAGCAGATTATGACACGGCAGTACACAAGCTAGCTTTCTAGAGCAGGACAAACTCCCTTGCATTACTAAAGGTGTAGCTGGAATACTGTAATAATAATGATGACCATCAATGAAAAAAAAAAACAAAACAGGAAGAATGATCAGAGAATTCCAAGAGATTACAAAAAAGTAAGTAATTTAGATCAGAAGATTTTCAAGCCATGAAAGCATATCAAGGAATTGACTGTGTTTTCTTAGGTCATTAATAAGGTGAAGCCATTAACTCCAGCAGATTTAGTTACCAGGAAGTCCACATGTCAGGTTAACTATTATCCAGGATATTTTCAGAAAACGAGTTCATTTAAGAGCAGACTTTTTAAAAGTATGCACTAAATTTGAGAAAGACTTCTAGCAGAAGATACCTACATTTCAGTTTAGCCCTTGGGTGATTACATGGAATTGTTACAAGCCAACAGTAAGTGGTTTATAAAATGTAATTTTATTTAATGTTACTTTGCTGTTACAGAGGGCATAACATTTTCACAAGGCTTTTTTGGGACTACAATCAATGATTAGCAACACACAATAGTGGTCCAAACTCTCTAAGTAACAATCACTGGACAAACTTGACACCTTCTCACATGTGCACAAACCTGCATGGAAAAGTACTAAATTTTAGACTTGGACATGTGAACTTCAATTGGTTTTCCCATTCCAGTGTATTAAGAAATGACATGCACTTTAGTCTGCCAAAAAGCACTGCCTGTACTCCGGCAGTAACATGCTGCTTCTAATACATCATACTAAAGTGAATACCAGAACTACAAAGGCAGGAGTGTAAGTGAACTTTCATTGGGAAGGGATATAGACTTAAACAGCAGCAACTGAAGATTAAGAGAAGCCCCTGTTTTCGATCACACACGCTTCTTTATTACATGATACAAGAAGCAACTTAATTTTTTTCCAAACTAGAAATGCTCAGCTTGATCTGGCCCAATACTTCCATATTCTTACTGAAAAGAATGCACAGTAACATGTGAAAGTCAATTATGAAAGGAAACCCTGCAGAGTAAGAAGGGAAGATGGAGAATTAAAAGCTATGTGGAACACTCTTCAGTTGCAATTAACTACATTTTCATATCTTACTGTAATACAAAACACAGTCAACTGGCAGGAACTGGTTCAGATTTGTTTTTAAATACCAGGTACACTTTAGTCCGCTACATAAGTGTTTGGAAGTTACTTATGTTTATATGAAATGAAGCTATTAATACTTTTCTACAGCAGTAACCGCACACCAGGAAGGCCAGGACAAACACAAATCAAGGAATGGAGTTTTCCCAAAGCTGCAGTGTGAAAAGACTATAAATTGATTTCCATACACATGGATGGGTTTTCTTTGCTATAGGAAATCCAAGTGGAGCTATAAGGAATGGAGACGTGTAAAAAGGTTTCTTGAGAAGGAAAGGGAGAATGATGCCCCATGTGCAGTTTAGTTTTCTGCACCTTCTGCAGCATCACATTCTTCTCCTGCACTGTCTGATGTCCATAACTGAAAAAAAAAGAAAAACAGTGTCAGCTTTCCAAAGCACAGCTTTAATTCCAAAAAGGGACGACTACTGACTGTCAGGAGCCGTAATGTATTGGACTGAAAAGTACAGTCTACCAAGAACCATTGCACTGGAGCTGTACAACCCTGGCTTACAGTGTGTGCTCAAAGAGGGGCAATTGGAAATAGTTCCTGGGCCCAGAGCACACCTAGCTATGCACCCCAGATGCTGGAGGCAGAGCAGTGTTCTGAACAGGTCCAGACTTTGTGCTTAATAGTGAGCTAGGTCATCGATCTCACACCACTCAACAAGTCTGAACACTCACTTCATGAATCATATTGATTTCAAAAGCAGCGGTCTGAATCCTGAAAGTGAAGATTACCATTTTGGTTACTGAAGCAAAGCATTTTATAGTGCTAATAAAAGACATTCCTACCAAAGGAGTACTGCAAAATAACAGATGCTGCTGGAATTTTAAATGAAGGGAATATCCTGAGGATATCCCCTAGAAAGTTGCCTTAGTTACATATTTTAATAGAATTCAGTGGTTCCAATAGGCACTTTTCTTAAGCGGGAAGTCATTATAAAACATACTGAAACATTAACTGTTTTTATTCTTAACACAGTGAAATTCCGTATCTTTAAATGAAAATTGGGAAAACAAATAAAGTTGCACTGGAGGTAAAACAGGAAAGTCTGAGCAAGAACTCCTGACACACCACAGAATACTATATTTTGACTTCTCATCCATTACCTTGTACACGCTGAATACACCTTCTCCCCTTCACTGAAAAGGCCAACAAAGAATGAAGAACCTGTGCTTTCCAAGTTGTTATTCTAGATTATACAGCATGAAGATGGTGACATCATTTTACACTACATTCAAACTGAGTTATGAAAAGGGACAGTAAGGTAAATAGCCCAACTCAGTGTTATGTTTTGCCCTATAATGGAATAAGGACTGTGTTTCATCACAAATTCAGTCTAACTAAGCAAATACATAGTTACAGAACCAGATAGCGAATAAAAAAATCAACTTACTGTTAGGTTGTCTCTAAGCAACTGCATGATGAGAGTACTGTCTTTGTATGAGTCTTCGTTCAGTGTATCAAGTTCTGCAATAGCCTCATCAAACGCCTAGAATGATTAAACCATCTTTATTCTATTAACCGATCATTAAGCAAACAGAAGCTAAACCTATCAGTAAAAACAGGAACATTAGAAGTTAATGATCTGCATTGCTGTGTTTGAAACAGAAGCATAATAAAGGCATAAAAGCTTGCTGTGTCGCTGAAAATCTAAGTCATATTGTAAATACCTGCTTTATCCCTTTAATCCCACTAACAATGTGAGCTCGGGAACCAGATACATTAAATAGGATCATTTCCTGCATAAACGCTAGGAAATAATAATTCATATTATTTTAAGTAAAAACTCTTTTCTACTGTCCCTGTAGGCATAAAGAAGAAAAAAAGTCACTTACCGTCTTTGCCAGTGTGCAGGCAAGCTCAGGATTGTTGAGAATCTCATAATAAAATACAGAGAAGTTAAGAGCTAGACCCAAGCGAATCGGATGTGTTGGCTGCATCTCCTTCTTGCTGATATCAAATGCCTCCTGATAAGCTCCCTGTGAGTTTTCTATTGTTTCTGTGAAAAGAATGAGAAACATTAAGGGCTTCATTTATTTGTTTGGTTTTGTGGGGGGGAACTGGTTGGGGTTTTTTGAAGATATTTAAAGTGCTCCATCAGTAAGAGACTGAACAGTCCTCCATAAGCCTGCTTTTAGTGAAACACTGCACTTACTTACTTTAATCAAGGTAATGATTGTAAATCCATTTTAAGTACTGCTGCCACACTGATAGAACACAGGGAGCAAATTACTACAGAGCAAAGGTATTCAAGAGACAGGTAAACACAGAGAAGTTAGTCAATACAGACATCCAAGATGACTGTATCACCTCAATGGCTTTTGATACTTTAGATACCAAAATAAAACCCAATCCCAAAGTGCATCACTTCTTCTACAGAAGGTCCGCTTCATTCTTTGCATAGGATGGATGTGCTAGTTTAAGTTGGCTGTGCACATTAAAAGTGGCTACTCTCTGCAGGGCCTTACTTCTTCTTGTAGAAATTTGGAAGGCATGTACTGCATGTTCCTGAGAAAATCTGAAAGTCTGCCTCCAAAAACTGGGTGTAGGCAGGTCAAGATAAAAAAATAACAAGGTTGTGCCCAAAATAGTTGGGAGAAACACCATATAGAAAAAAGGTTACCAGGCTAGAGTGAGTACTTTAAGAGTGCTACTGTTTGAGTTCTCCTCCAATAGACAACCAGACGTCCCCAACCATGCCTGCAGAATGGAAGGACACTGCAGGAAGAGGAAGGCCATTGTTGGAACTCAGAATACAGCCCTCTGAGGGAGATAATACCATAACTGCTCTAGAAATGCTGTAGAAAATAGGTTGGTAGGTAAAATCTGTTAAATATTCAAAGGAGTCAAAACACAGACTTGGGTTTTTCAGATTCATGCTGCAATGAGTGCTAATGGACTATTAATTTGTTGAGAACAGGTGGAAAAAAGGCAAAAGAACTAACAGAAAGTAAATTAGCTTATAAGTCCATAAAATATATTTGAAGCTGAGAAAATAAACAGATGCTTAGAAGCAGAACATCAGAAAAGCTTCAAATGAAACACCTAGAAGCTTGTGAGAAGTCAAGCACAGAATGTATGCACAGTAACACACATAAGCTCTAACTTCCCAGCAAAACACTAAGATCTGATAATAAGGTTATCAATCAGTGTCTCTTCCACAGTAAGTATCCCTGTCAACATGCGTATCACTTTAAACAAGTCTTTTTAGCCAAGATAAGCTGGGATTTCTCTGCTCAGACAAGCCCATAGATTTGTAACTGCTGCTAGAGACAAAGCATAAATCAGATTATCTTTGTGAAAGCTAAAGACAAGTTGTCTCTGCTCCAGTTGGACCTGCTGCGGTCATTTGAATCAAGCAAAAGGTTAAGAATTTCTGAATGCAACTTGTTAATACATAAGAATTTCTGAATGCAACTTGTTAATACATAAGAATTTCTGAATGCAACTTGTTAATACAAAGATTTTTATTCCATTTTGTCTATTTTCATCTCTCAACTTAACTGCTCCTACAACACAAGGAGGCTAACAAAGCCTTTATTGAAGTGACAATCAGCCCAGTCCTCCCACTTTGCAATTCAATCGGTTTAAACTAGCTAGCACTGTCAGATGCCAACCATGCCCAGCCCAAAGGGACAGTCACTTCGGCCTCATCCTGCTCTAACAGACCATTTACTTTGTGTCACGGCATCACTCCAGGGCTAATTTTAGTTTAGTTATGTAGAAACATATCACTAGCTTAGGCCATACCAAGAGTCTGAAATCACAACAGCATCTGGGCACCTTGCAAGACAGTTCTAATACATCCTCTGAACAGAGTTAAAATCCTTTCCAGAAAAGCTTCCTGAGGTACTCAGAACCACCTATGCAAATGTTCTAACTTCTGGGAATGTTCTGCATTCTTAGAATGCCCGGTATGAAGTGACAGTACCAACTGTGAAGATTTCCAGGCCTTTTCTGCTGGATCCAAAAGAGCAAACTAAAGTTACAGGGACAGTGTTATCCCTGTGAACATCAACCACTTCAGAGTGCAGCTCACACTTCTTTGGGTAGTGTACTGACCTAGTAATTTTGTTGCTTCTTTATAGACTAAGGTGACTACAATGAAGTCTGCCTCACACTGAAATGGACAAAACTAACCGATTAGCTCCATCAAGGAGTTAAAAAAGTTGCAGAGCTCTGTTAACTTTTCCTCACCAACTTTATTTTAGGAAAGAAATACAAACAAAATTAAATGTTAGCAGACCTTCACCTAAATTATTTTCCAGAAGCTCTGAACAAGCATTATGGAACAACTATCCAGAAATTTAGGGTAGGACAGGAACACCAACTAGAATTCCCTGACATACCGTGCTCAAAGTCTATTCAGAATTTAACTCTCTGTCTGTATGAACATTGAAGATTTCCAAGTGAAACACAGTTGTTCCCACTCAGCTAACTCAAGTGAATTCACAATACGATATTGGCATATGGACTTCATTTACTGCTCCCTCACCCATGGCCCAAACCTGACACTGGTCAGCTTTTAAAGACTCAAAAACCATGAGGTACTTACGTTTTCTGTCATCACCACAGGCAACTTCAGCAAGGTATCGGAAGTAGTCTCCCTTCATCTTCAGGTAGAATACCTTGCTCTCTGGATTAGTTGCATTAGCTATTAAATATTTGTCCAGCAGCTCCTGAAGGAACAACAACAAAAAGATAGTGACATATTGCATACATCCTCACAACCAAGTTCAATCTGTTTTATTTCTCTCCAGAAAGTTTGGTTGGACCCAAATGTTTGATACAAAGGAAAAATGAATTTAAAGAGTATTTCAGATAGATGCACACTTATTTAAACAAACTGTGTAAAGGCACAAAGCTGGAGACTACATTAAGATGATCAACCATCTGACCAGACTGCATAAAAATTAACAAGTAAAGGTTTACTAATGACAGTTTCAGGACCAAGTTTAGTTTCAAGATGTGCACTTCTATTTTCACAAACGTTGTTGCAAATGAGCAAGCACTTACTGGAAAAAAACATTATGCAGAAAGTTTCAAAGCAATTTATAAATAAGAACTTATTCCCTCTTCACAGGAAAAACAACTCAACTATTTTTCATTATAGACTGCGTTCATTAGACTTGTGATAAGGAATCTCCAGCCCACCTACCAGAGACAGACAAGGCTTTGAACCTGTCTAGACAGAAGGAAGCCTCACTAAACTGTATCAGCTCTTTGTAAGGATGTAAAGCAACGCTGGCTCCAGCATAGCAAGCAAGGAGGCATCCTTCCTGCCTGCCCTGCTGCTCCCAGGAATGGGCAGAACTATACAGAGCTCCTCAGCACACCCTGAGCTGCTGCTAACATCACTCTCCCTGCTCACAGCTCTCCTACCCAATAACCAGCAGGACAGGGAAGGTTTACAAGCCTCCATCAAGAGGAGGTAAGTCTCTCTGCAAGGCCTCCTCGCCCTTCCAAAATAGGGGTGAAGGGCAGAAGAGGTATGCAATTTTCTCCCAGCAAAGGAGGTACTTCAGAGAACTGACAAGGAGGAAAGCAGCCTCTGACTGACCTCCATGTCCCTCAGCTACAGTGATTTGACTCAACACATTACCACAACCGACCTATGTTCTCTGGAGTTGACAAAAAGCTCCAAAATAGACTCAAGGAAACCCTGCAATATTTCAGAGCAACTTTACACTAAGAATTTAAGTGACAAAGATCTGCATTCAGTTACTTGGAAGATAAACAGGTCATAAAAGCAGCAGAAAGTTTCCACAAAGCTTGCAAACTGTGGCTAGTTATGTAAGACTTTTGTTACAGAACATATATCCAAATTCATGAAGTGCCTACAATGAAAACATTTAAGGAACTGTAAACTTCCAGGCCAAAACCCCTCAGCATTTTAATTAACAACTGTAGCACTATAATTAAAATGAGCTAATTTTAGACACCAACCTACTCTGTATGCATACCACTGCACCATTATCGCTTCCTTTAATAACCAAGAGTAGCAGAGCAATCCAGCTCAAAGCGTTTACTCATTCCAAGCCCACTGGAGGGGCTGGCAGTTATTTTAAACCAACACTTGTATTAGGGTACTTCCAGCCAGGTGAAAAAAGGACATTTGACTCCACACAGCTATGCGTAATACTGCATAGCTCCATAGACAAGCTCCCTTCAGAGATCCCCCTTACCAAAGCATAAAGAAACAAAAGAGTTACAAGTGTTCTTCTTACCACCTTAGAGAAAGCAGCAGGAGGGTAAGATGATACAGAGTCAAACATACCCATCCACTTACCAAATCAGAAACAGACATTTTTAGGACTTTCTGTATATCTAGAAAATCACTGCCAAAGACTAGACACTGGCTAGTATGGCCCAGGGCTAAGCGGGAATTTGTGTAACAGTTTAACACAGCAATGTAGGCAAGGGCTTGAGCAAGTGTATGAAATGGTACACCTCCCTGTGTTATGGAAAACACAGTGAAACCATAGATATGTTTCAAAACAAGAGTTAAGACATAGTAGGCAGATGGGTAACACAACCCCACATTAATACTGTTATTTTGCATGAGTCATTCCCATATTAGAATGAGTTATTCCCACCCTACAGGTTTCTGCAATGAGAAAAACTTCATGGTTTGCATCAATGTTTTTCAGATGCTTTTCTCCTGCGACAGATGTCAACATCAGCCATAAAAGGACAACACTACCCAAAACAGTTTCAAAGTCTCAGAGATAACAATGTAGGAACCTCATTTTTAACAGAGAGACTTGATTTTACAAGAAACTGCCCTGAATGATGGAAGTCAACATGTAGTACACCTCCATTAGATAAGGTTCTTCAAACCAGTCATGAGCAAAGAGTAACTGTCAGCTTCTAAAGGCCATCATAAGGCATAAGACTGCATTAAACAGCAGAGATGTGATTTATGCATGTGCTCACATTCAGTATGAAAAGCTATGCCACAAGCTAAGGAGCACTGACCAGACAACCAAGAAAGACACGTTGTATGGGATTTTAAACCACATGTTTGACAAAACTGTATCTGCTTTTTCTTTTAAATGCCAAAATAGAACTTTTAAAGATGCTAAAACTACATCAGCAAGGGAACAAACAGGCATTTTTCTTTTATGCCTTCCAAAACCTAAAGACTTATTGTAAACTTAGCACACAAACAGAATTACTGGTCTTATTACAAAATTCAGTCTTTGGAGGTAGCTTTAGCAGTAAAGTCCCAAGTGTAACTGATGTGGATATGACTTAAACATACTAGGATCCTGGAACCTAGTGTATACTAAATGCTTACAGGAGAACTTTAGCGCGTCCAATTTAAGCTGAGCCTCAAACCTACATTATTCCCTATTACATAAAAGCCCACTTTTTTTCTTTTTTTTTTTTTGTCAGGTAGGATAGGCCACACACTTCCTCCAGAAGCACAAATGATTTTGCCAAAGCCTCAGACCTACTGCAGGAACGTGGTGCTGCTTCCTCTGTGTTAAGTGCATCTTCGAAGTGCTGCCTCCACTCTGCAGGCGTGAAACCCAGTGGTTCTGTGCAGATTTCTGGGAAACTCAGGGAAACAAGTGGATGCTGGGAGTGAACTGTAGCTTTACAGACAGCAAAGAGTGGGTTGCAAACACTGCTTTGTTTCCCAGGCGCTCCTCAGCTGGAGCAGCTGAGCTGCCCTGTCAGCAGCTCCCACTCCTAGTATCTCATGGGCCTCCTAATCCTTACCACAGCACATGGTAAGGGAGAGATCTTGCTTCTGTCAGCTCGGGTGAAACACATTCTTGCTGGACTTGATGTATCTGGTTTTGGTTCCATTTAAGACTACTACAAAAATATCTCATTTATGAATTACACAGAACAGCATACAAACAGACTTTGAATAAAACTATTCATTTATCCATCTGGATGTTACCTTTCAAATCAATAATGTATTTGGTATACTTAGTCAGCCATTCATGTCAGGGTATCATCATAATTTCCTGGAAGGCACCTTACCCTCCCTCTAATGGACAAAATGGTGAGACAGCAACAGCAGACAGCACAATAAGCTGAATGGTTTACTTTAAACTGTTGTCAGTCATTAGCAGTCTGGAAAACTCAACATTTCCTACATCTGTTCTCTGTCTTTCCCCACTTGGGCTTTTCTACCTTTCCATCAGACATCAATCAGCCAGGAACCCTCACTTTAAACA
This sequence comes from Psilopsiagon aymara, assembly GCA_024733675.1. Classification (NCBI taxonomy): domain Eukaryota; kingdom Metazoa; phylum Chordata; class Aves; order Psittaciformes; family Psittacidae; genus Psilopsiagon; species Psilopsiagon aymara. The sequence continues at coordinate 12,870 of JANRGW010045108.1, read as the reverse complement.
TCAACTGAAAGTAGGTAAAATGCATACACGCAGCCTAAGCAATGAAGCAGAGCTCAGCCAAACTTAGGATTTATTATATTTCACCTAAAGAGAGACAGGCACTGCCACAGGTACAATTTTTGAAGTCAGCCAATACAGCACACTGCCATTCATGTTCACATACAGCAAACATGCCCACCCCTTCTCTTTTTTTTTTGGGGGGGTGGGGGTGGTAAGAAAAAAGTTATATATCAAAATACAGTTGCCACCACCATCCAGAACTGTGACCATTCTTATCACTAAACCAGGCTAAACCAAGATCTGTACAACCAGCAATTATTTGCCCTGTGATGTCAAACACATCTCAGACATTGCCATGAAAAGCCACACATGATGTTTGAGCTGCTGCTGGATGACTCTCAGAACCCTGAGCAGTAATCAAACACTGGGAATTAAATGCAGGAGTCAAACTCTGTCCTCAAGCCAGACCCTTCCAACCCTGGTGCAGTTGCATTAGGACAGGTTTATACTGTGGCAGTTTGTGATTGGTATCTGCTACTTCCCTCCCCCACATAGATACATTACTATCAAGAGTCTGGTCCTCCTGTAGTTGACAGGATTTCCCACCCCACTGCTCATTTTTGATTCTCAATTTATTTCCACCTTCACAGTATGCTAACACTCTTGCCATCCTTACAGCATCATACTCTCATACATGGCGCTCTTTTCCCTTTCTACAGAAGGCAGCATTATTTATTTATCTATTACAGAGGTAGCAGCAACAAAGGGCTACCAGTCGCTGGAAGAGATGCATCAGTGCCTGAAGGAGCCATGGGGAGCGAGCTGGGAGCTAGCGGCAATCCACTTCTTCCCCCTTTAAAGCTGGAATGGCTATTTTTCGTTTTTTCTATCAGCAGACTTATTGCTTTACATGCCAAGAGAAAGTTACATTTCAACTGTCTTTATGGATCTTTCTCCAGTTCTACTTTTGTTCCTTCCCACCTGAGTAACAGTCCTTTCTTAGTCTCTTTTCCCCACTACTTAGGCAAGAACAAGGGCTGAACATGTGGTTGTAGTATCAGCGCACTGCTATTAACCTGAGCCAGAAATACTAAGTTTAATTCATCTGCTCTCATCCCTTCCCCATTATTTCAGCTTTATGAAAAGCAAGCCCTGAAGGAATATGCCAGCCGTATTTTCCTTGAAGTGCCTGATACGAAGAAGCTCCCTGAAGACACAGCTCCTTCATAATTATTTGTCATGTATGCCTCCAGCCAGCCTCTCCCTACACATCCCCTGCAATTCATGGACTAGCTCCACTCCCTGTAAGCGTTCTGTTACCTGTTTTCCAGACAACCCCTTCTTTTAAAAGCTGACATCAAAACAGAAAGTCCCAGCAACCTCCCCCATCTCAGCCTATTTTAAAAGGCAAGCCTGATTGAGACATCAAGTTCAACCAGTGTACACCAAATACTTTCTGGACAATTTAACTATGTGGTAGGTTCAAGTGGCAGAGAAATACCACCAATATCTGATCTGTGCTGCTCTCTCTTCCCACATGTTCAGCTATAAAGAATCTTGACAGCAAAGACGGAGAAAACATCTTGCATACCAAACTGACCTTTGAGCTGCCTTCAGCATTTGTGCCATTTAGAATTGGACTTCAATAAGAAAAGCAAATACACAAGTTTGTGTATATATTCCAATATCATTAGCTAATAGAAATAGTCTTCACACTTATCTGCTCTAGATCAAGGAGGAACACGAACCAAGTCAGCTCAGAGATTATCTACTGATCACAAGTAGTTTAAGGTCAATTTTCAAAGCAAGCTAAAAACACCATGTACCTAGGTACAGTCAGAAGTTCCCAATGCATTAAAGTAACTCAAAATATTTACAATGCAACCATCAGTCAGATGTCAACACCTATGACATGCTTGGGTCACATCACCAGCATCAAGTTATTTAACGTTATTCTATTAAAAGACTGATCTACATTGCCATATGCATTTCTCCCCAATAGTACAGTGTTATTTTTGCTCCACCAGAAGGAAAATACCTCAGTGTAAAAGCAACCACTGTAAACAGAAATGTCCTCCAAAATACAAACTGGTTAAGCTGCTTTTTAACAAGGAGTGTGCTGATGGTCAAAATCACTGCCACAGTTTTGTGACTAAAGTCTATATAAAGTTTGATTTTCCAAGTCTGCCTATTTCAAGAATACTGTTTCAGCAATATTCTTGAGCTTAACATCCATATATATCTTACTTTAGTTTGTTTAAAACACCTTATTCCAACACCATCTTCCATCTTTCAGGCATACGATTTTAAATGCTACTCTCTGAAAGCAAACTCCATAACAGGTTGTGGGAAGTAATTTGTATTTCCAGGTTTTAGTAATTTAAGACAAAGTTCTCTGCTGGGCTTTAAACTCATATGGCACAAAAAGCATCCAGAGAGAAAAAATATGTAATAGTACTAATCTTCCCTGGTACAAGAACAAACTAACCAATATCAATGCATACAGCATAAGAAAAACTTCTCAACCAATGATGAAAAAAATTCAGTGATATGGAGGGAGCAAAAACAAAACTAGATCAGCTAGCACTTCAAATCAGCTGCTCAGAAACTCTCTGCTGTCCAAGCTCTCCTCAGACTTGCCAGCAGAGGAGGTGCTACTACTCTGTAGGGTACCAGTTTTCACAGGTCTTACAGAGACTAGACTGAATTTTATTGTCATTTCCTAAGCGTTCCCTCCCTTCCCAAGAGGACACTGAATGTTCCCTATTTTGAACTTTTAAGTTCTTTTGGGATTTCGCTGGGGCTTTTGTGTGCATGTGTGTGTCTGTGCATGTGTGTGTGCTTTTTGTAGCTCTTCTAAGAGAAGTACTGTAGTACCAGAACAGACGTTACATGGGTGATAACAAGTAACTCTGATTACTTAACATTGTACTTGCCTAGAACAGCATACACTTACTGGCCAAATCCCACAGAACCAAACGGTCACATGCAAGTGAAGAAACTTTCAAAATAAACCTATTTTGCGACAAGAATCCTTCAGAATAATGCAGATGCACTGAATGTATGTCAACACTTTCTTACTTAGCAGGTTAACTCACACAGATTCAGCATCACAGTCCCATCTAGAAGACGGGCAGCTTGCATCTAACAGGCACACTATGCAGTGTGTGACACCACATACATTCAGCCACAGATGCAGCGTGCAAAATACCTGGAAAAATTCTTCAGTCTCATGTATTTCTGAAGGTCCAGCTCCACCATGAGGAAAATCACCTACAAGTAGCATACAGGGAAATGGTTTCCAACTTAATTGCAGTCAAAAAGTAAAGCCAAGAAGTTGGTGAGGCAGCTCAGAGCAATATATTCCCTTAATATAACTGTTAAATGTGTATTTAAACACATTAAAAGTTCCAAAGTGTTTGACAGCACAGACGATCCGTGCAGGCTCAGACCTTTCAATAAGGCTTCTACTCACAAGTGATTGTCTGTTTTAATCATCTAGTAAATTGTTACGAAGACATCTCAACTACTTCAAGTATAATCAGTCATTCCAAAGTCCACAGTATGACTCACTGCAACCAAGGTGTGTTTTAACATTCAGCAGTTGTTTTCTTAACAGGAAAGGGAGAGTCCCCTGCTGCAACAGAAAGATCACTTTACTTTCAAAAGTGTAATTCAGCAGAAGTTCTTTATCCTTCTGGATTCAAGCTTTATGCATCATCTCCTTTTAGGAGAGCTTTAAATAGTTTTCACGCAGTCCTCTTAAGACCGCTAGCAGTTCAGTTTATCTATTGAGGAAAATACATGTATGCCTTTCCTGTAATAGCGTGGCCTTAAGATGACCTGACAAGGCACTGCTGAAAGGACAGACAAACATACCTGGCATGGAAACAGAGAGGATGACCTAATTAATATTTTCCATTTTGTTCTCAGTTTTGTCTACATAGTTTTAAAAACTGGCAGTCAACCTTCAGGACTGGCCCTGAATAAAGTATCTGGAATCTCACTTAACAGATACATTGGAAGCCTGAGCTGCAGCATGTCTGCCTACACTATTTCCACCTGGGGCTGAGATTAATTTCACCTAGAATTTACACTCACTGCTAACATTTCCCCTAAAACAAGAAGTCAGAAAGTTCTGTGGTCCTCAAAGAACTGCATAAGCCAGGAACTAGAAGTGTGTGGAAATGCAAATTCTCCTTTCTCTAGGACTTTCATCAGACAAAAATCAACAACCTAGTGAAAGTCAAAGAATTATTCAAGTTTTTATGGAAGAACCTAGAAGTTTTCCAGTTCTCCTGCAAAATGCAGAAATGAGTCTTTAAAAAAAATGTCATCCCCTTTTCAAAAATTACAGTCTTTTTCTGAAGTAATGGCCATACAACACAGCCAAAAGTGTTTGGGAAGATTTTCTTTTAGCACATTTATCTCAAATTGACTGTAACATTCTTCTGTGATTGCATTTTCCATATTTCTAATTCCTCAAAATACTTCAAGTATTCCTCTCAGTAAACATGCATTACTGACAGCAAATCCTTCTCTTCAGAATCCTGACTACCTGAAAGTTTCTTTCAGCATCTTCCATTTGTGATCTTTCCTGATATGATAGAATCAAACAAAAAAGACTAAATTTGCATTTAAAACCATTTTATGCTCTGCAGCTCCAAAAGCCCTGAAGGTACAATTAAGTGACTGACTAAGATGTATGTAGACTTAACAATACCCAAAATGAACAACAGTGTGTATGATTTATGTGGGCTTAAGGTATGTTGCCCTTGTGCAAATGTTTATTTTTAGAGCCAGAAAACATCAAAATTCATGACAATGAATACACTCTGGAGGGCCTAAAAGTGTTACTTGCTTCACTTCTGCTCCCCATTTCAAAGCCCTGGAGGCTTATGAACACTGAAATCCAGAAAGATAATGGCTTTAAATTGACAGAGTAGATTTAGATTAGACATTAGGAAGAAATTCTTTACTGTGAGGGTGGTGAGGCCCTGGTACAGAGAAGCTTGGCTGCCCCATCCCTGGCAGTGTTTAAGGACAGGCTGGATGGGGCTTGGAGCAACCTGGTCTAGTGGAAGGTGTCCACTAGACGCCTTTCTTCTCCTAGTGGCCAGTTCTTTTAGGAGGGGGAAGTGAGTGAACAAACTGCGTGGCTGATTTACAGCTTAAACCACAACACCTGCCTGTGGCAGGGGGTTGGAACTGGATGATCTTTAAGGCTCCTTCCAAGCCAAATTGTTCTATGATAATGAAACAGACCACTGCTTAGTGCAGCTGGAAGAGCCTTCTGCATTGTCCAACTTCACCTTGAAAGAAACCCAGCAATGTAATATTTCATTCAGTGTATTAGGAGTGTGCCAATAATTTGTTATTTTCCAAATGAGACAACCTACAGCAACGAAGTGTAACCTTTAAGTCACAAAAACTAGATGCCAACATTTCAGATAGCTTCATTATAACCATTTCTCACAGCAAGTAGACCTTGACTTTCTTACTAAGGCCCTGCTACCTACTTCCATTTAAAATGATTTCTGCTTACAAGAATTTTGCAAAATGTATTCAACTTCAGGACAGAACTTCCTGAAGAAGTTCTATCCAGGAAATACGAGGCTGTCAATCTTGTAAGAATGTACGTAGTGTATTAACAAAATTTATTATTGGAGATAATGGAATGCTTTCTGTACCGGAGCTTAACATGACTCCTATATCCAATTACTTCAGTGGATAGATCGTATACATTAAAGAACAGAATAAAGATTACCGGAGCAAGGAATAAACCCTTACCACTATTGAAGAGGTAAATCAAACCCTTGATTCCTTTAACAAATGAAGAGAAAGGCACAAGCAAAACTAACTAATTCAGGACTTTCTACTTCATAGGTCTTTTCATCTGGTGGCTTCATGGGTGCACAGAACCACAAAATGTGAAACTCGACATCTACATTATTTTTACTGCCTCTCATGTCTAAACTGCCATTTCACATTAACTGTTAATGGGGCATACAGAGAGAATTAGCAAATTGCAAGCTTACAAGTCAGCTGTATGCTCAGCTGATGCATTCTGTTGCTGGTTTTGACATCCTGGGAAGCAGAAAGGATGAGGAGGAAGCTGTAAACATCAGGCCAATGAACTTAGTAGAGCTCTATGGAGTAAGTACCAAAAATGCAGTGATCAAGAACAGTCTTACTTACCTTTACCTAGTTAGTCTGTGATAAAATTAGCTTCAAGTTTCTGGTCAAGTACAAAACCACTCTAACACAAGTGGCAAATGACACCTAAAGGCACTAGGCCCATCATTCTCAAAGACCGAAAGCATAAAACTAAAAAAGGGCAAGACCTACACAAGTAAGAGTACACTGATTAATCAAGAATACACCTCCACCTATCAAACTTATAAAGAAAGAATATCCATGCAGTTTTACCAGACCTCCCCCTGTCATTTTCCTCACCACCTTCCTCTGAAAATTAGGTATCCCCCATTACCAAAAAAAGAGTAGCAAGCTTCTGTGCCCATACGGGTAAATCTAATATTTTAATATTGGCATAGGTATAGTATGAAGCTTTAACAGCCTTGATTACAATCAGGCTAGTTAATCTATAGCTTGCTGTCATTAAAAACTGGCTTTAACACTGGAGATAGATGAGGCTTTGGCTGCCCCATTCTCAACAGCTGGCCACCTGTACCAGTATAACTATTTCTTATTTTCAAGCACTCTACATCCTGCTTCTCACAGGATGTAACATTCAGGACAGGCTTTTCACAGCTGTTAGGAGCTATGGCTGCCTAAGTGCCATTCTCTGGTGGGCACTTCTTAAATTTCTAAGAACAGACAAGCCACTGATGTTCATTTTTTCTTTTTCAACAGACATAAGTTAACACTACTCTCAACTTTGCCTCAAGATGGAGATATCCATGCCAACCAAATCAATGATCTAAACTCACCCTAGTACCTTCTGAAAAAGGAAGTGACACTGCACACAGAAGTAACTTAATGGCACAAGTTTTCAGAACCTCAGAGAGATTACCTTGCTGCCATTCATCCTGTATCCTTCGCTAGCTTGCTTGTAATATTCTAGAAATTCAGTATCCAGTTGCAAGGGGAGGGGGCCGCAAGCAATGGCTGCATGGGATGGAGGCCTCAGCTACCATCAGAATTCCTTGAACTATTTTTAGTTAGGCTTTAACAGTTTTCAGCCGCTTCAAGAACCTCAGTGCATTCTAAACTTCGGTTCTCCAAGTGTCAGTCCTTTCTTAGAAACAGATTCCGTTTTCCTTGCACAGAAGCGTTGTATTCCAGCAGTAGATTCTAATGAAGGGCAAAAGCTCACATAAGAGAAGGTACAACTATGAGTAAATCAAATTCAGATAATAAATTTAAGGTATAAGCATATCAAACTACAAGAGATTCATGCATTAAGTTCCACAATTCTTATCATAAATATGTTGGCATTTGCTAGAAGTTGTGCTAAGAACACAAAGGAGAATTAACTCTCTCCCCACATACTGCCCTTCTTCTAAACGATGACTGTTATTCCAAATTTAAACATTCTTTTTACATTTACTCCACAATTTTGGATTTGCCAAGAAGCAATATTCCCAACCTAAAGTCTGGCTTTGAGTCATGAAGTAGCTAGTCCTTTTAGTCAGCTACTGAAATAGGATGAGCCAATAGCATTTGCTTTAATTTACAAAAGGAAAAAAGGTAATACCCGAAACACTGTCCCAACCACTACTGGGACAACCAATTCAAGTGAAAAAGTAACATTAAGTGATTAGTATGCTCAACCATCAGAATAAAACTGCATCCTACATAGTTCCCAGCGTCAAAGACTGTAATACCCTCTTACTCAGATGCTATTTTCACCTCTGCACTATGTATTTCCGTATAAAGTCTGGCCATTCATTGAAAATAGAAAAGCAGAGAGAAAGGATTCACAAGATAGGAAACTCAAGTAAATTGTTCATATAACAGCATTAAGCTGATATTTACTGAATCTTCCAAATTTCTGTAAGTAATCATCATCATCAAGATTTCACTTTTCTGTAGGCCAGAGGTAACAGTAGGGAAGAAACAGTGCTATAATGAAAGCTTATTCATCATCTGACATCACATGTTTAAGCTGACACCAGGAATCTATTTGGTGATGCAAGAAAATACCGACTTCATTTTCAATGAAGCTATGAAGTTGTGATGTTGAAGACATCCGATTTGAACACCATCCTCCAGCATGGGGATTTTTGTTTTGTTCATTTTTAAGCAAGTAACTTTAGAACTAGATCTACAAAACAGGTAAAAATCAGAAATGGACATAGATTTTATTAGGTTTTATTGTTTCTTAATTATGCAAAGCAGAAGTAGTAATGACACTGCAACCCTGGGGTGGGGGAAGGAAGGAAGGAAGGAAGGAAATAACAAAGGAAGAGGGAGCTGGCAAGAGCAACACACTAATTCATGCTTTCAACAATTAACACTGCAATCTCACAGAAGATCAAACATTTACAAGCATCTTCTCAACCTTAAGACAGTAAAAACTGAAGTCAGACACTAGTTGTCTCTAAAGAATGAAACTTGAATGCAACATGAGTTATTGCTGTGAAAAGGGACTAAGGCTCTCAGAAACCTCAGCAGTTTGATCTGCTCCCCCAGAGAAGTCCCAATTCAAAAGTTACCTTTTTGAAAATCTGACGTCACTGAACACTGGGTGTATATACAATAAAGCATTGGTCTTACATTCCACATTCCACTTTCAAAGTTACACGTTATTTCACCATGCAGCAGTTGCTGCTGCACCCATCCTGTCTACATTATCAATCATCCCTGCCTTGAAGTCACTGAAGAGAATATACAGAAATGTGACCTTTGTGCTCGGCGAGTATCTGAACCAACATAGCTCGACTTCACCTGGAAAAAAAAGTTAAGTTGCCCGCCTGTTTCTTTATTCAGGGACAAAAGTTTCAAGAACAGTTTTGACTAGGCTTCACAAGGGATGACTCAACACTAATTTTCTACATTACCAAGGAATTAATCAATCAATAGAGAGACTTCATTATACCTCCTGGTGTACCTTTCACATAAAACATTTGTGCAAGTTGTTTGACAAAGTCCTACAACCTCTTCATTAAAGAGCCACTCCCACCTGAAAGACCAGTCATAAAACTATGAGCTAAAAAGGTTTTAGATCACATCTACTCCTATTTGCAAGATAGGCAGTTAAAGCAACGCCTTCACTGCTTGGCATGAGATGGCACATCTTACTGTGACCACTGATATTGGTTGTAAGTTAGTTAATTAGCAAGTTTTATTTTTATTTATCTACGTATATCTAAATGTAGATACCTCAATTTTTGATGGTTGTATTCTAGTGGTTATTAAATTTAAGTTCCTTATCAACCAATGCCCTAGACCAAAGCTTTACCTAATTGGCTTGAGGCATTCTTTACGGGAAAAAAGCAATTGTAGATCCAGTGTTGTTGCTGCCTTTTCCATTAAAACTTAGCAGTGTTTTGTAGCATTAGAATATTTCCAAATGAAGCAGATACACTTCCTTTTCAAAAGGTGTGCCATATCAGCAATAAAAGCCTTTTGAAAAAACTGTTAGCAGTATGACTAACAGCAGTTACACTCCACCCCACACATCCACCCTTGCTAAATCCAAATACTCCAGATGACAAGCAACCTTTGCATACTACTTGCCAGCAGTTGTTTCAGATTAGCTGCCTACCTAGAGTTGAATGCCCATTTCTGATATTCAGCTTAAAGAGATCTAAAAATGTTACAAGCACTTACTATAGGAGTAGTAAAGGAAAAAAAAAAAAACGTAATTCGAAGAAGGAGGAGGCAAAACTCCTTTGTGGCTCAGCTTTAGGAAACCCATCCTTCATAGTGCCTGCACATTGTGAGTTCCAACTTCTTGGATGCTGACTCATGGATCATAGAAGTGCTAGATGGAGGAGGAAAGGGAAAGAAGCTGAACAGAATGTAACTTGCACATGTACCTCAAAGGAAGAATAAAAGTCAGAAGGCTTGCAGTAGATAGGCTGACATCTGCTCCTACCAAAGGAAGACATATCTCTGCCAGCAGGGCAGAACAGGAAAAGCACGCACAGTCGCAGGTTTCGGTCTTCACTACTTCCTGTAGCCTTCCAGGCGAGAGGGGAAGGAAAGAGTTGCCAACCAGGTCATTGCTGAGAACAGAGAAAGACTAGAATGCAGGGGAAAACCCAGCTAGCACAGGAAGAGCTTATTTTCCCTACATCAGAGGCTTGTGTTAGCATGGTTACCGGGCTGCCTGCTGTCCACCATTTGATGCGCCTGGAATAATTTCAGTATAGACACTGCATGAAATGGCTCGCTACCTTTATCATTCTGAGACATTCAGTCTCCCTATGGAAGCATCAGCTCCTGGTGGCAGAATGCTGGCATCTGGTCACAAGGGTTCTAGAGAAACCAGTCACAGGGATCAGTAGTCGGTGCCCTACACAAGTCACACCATTTTCACAAAGGTGAAAGTTTTACAACTTAACTATGCCTGTAACTGGAGAAACTCTTTGGAAGACACACGACTCTGAAATGTGTAAAGGAATTAACTGATTCATTGAGCTAATAAACATCCAAATTATTTCTGAGCAAAAGTAATTCCTTTTGACTGTTCTAGAAAAAAATCCACGAAACCTAATCAGCAGTATGCAAGGAAGAATAGTTTTTTCAGCACAATCCAAAGAAATACTCCCTTGTATGTGAGGATCCAGAATACTTCATAAAGAAAAAAATTCATTTACTTCCAAACCAATCCGCTTTATATCAGGTCTCCTAAAACTAATCTAGGATACATTTCCCTCAAAATTATTTAATTCCTTATAGACCTGCTGCTTCTTGTTCTCATGTTAGCAGTAGCAGACACTAGACAAAAATAATGAGGAAGAGCAAATAAACCACTTAAGATTATCTGCCACACAGTTACTACTGCATTACACACATGTAGCTTCCTGCAGCCACAACTCCTGTCACATAGAATAGGGTCCAGCAGCCTCCACACTGCTGACGCATGTCTCTTCAGCTGCCACTACAGCGCAGTCCAGTCTGGTTATCGATAGCATCTGGAATTCTGCTGCTTGTACAGAAATGTATTCCTGGGCTTTGATGAACACCTGGGGTGTCGTGCCAGTTTTTACACCTCAGTTTTACATTATTCCATAATTACTGCAAATGCATCTTGAAGATCCCCGAGAAGTCAGCTTGAATCTGACAAAGCCAACTTCTACATGTCTTTATTTCCTATATTCAACATGCTTTACTTTATAAAAACTTTTTTTTGTCAAAAAGATCCTCAGAACAGTCTTAAATACCCCTTGACAGTCTTTTGCTTCACAAGATGTAAACAAAATGCACACCCAGTTTAAATGCTTTTAACAGGTTACTAGCTCTGATCTGAAGAAACAAAGGGGTTTTCTCACTTTCTTTTCAGCTTATCTTATTAATAGATCAGCTTACAAACCACAGCACAAATAGGCATGAGGCTAAGTTCTCTGCAATTACCTACTGCAATACTGCATATGGATCACTCCAGCCAAAAATGTATTCCAAATGCACACTCAGAATTGAGTGTATATCTCAGATACCTCTATATATCTAGGGCCACAGTGCAATTATCTTCCTCCTCACAGAAACCCACATGACTGCAGAAGTTACTGCAAAGACTTCCCCTACCCCAGTATACGTCACATGATGCTCCAAAGTCAAGCCCCCAGCCTTATTTGTCAGTACAGCAGAACACATGAACACTGTATTTCTTTATCCTAAGCATAAACAGAAGAAAAAAAGGAAGTCCCCACTCACCAGCACAGTGGTGCAGATGGACCTGAGCTCCGACTCCACCTTCTCCCGATAGTCTTTGATAAGCTGCATCTTCTTGTCGCTGGTGTCTGTCTTCTGCTCAATGCTAGAGATGACCCTCCAGGCAGAGCGCCGACCCCCCACTACGTTCTTGTAGGCCACTGAGAGCAGGTTGCGCTCCTCGTTGGACAGCTCGGCACCTTGCTCAGTTACTGCCTTCATGCAGGTGGCCATATCATCGTAGCGCTCAGCCTGCTCAGCCAGCTTGGCTTTCTGGATCAACTCGGTCTTATCCATGGTGGCTGGCAGTGGGGAAAGAGCAGTAGGGTAGCAAAAGCAGGAGAAGCTGGGGATGTCACACTACCAACACGAGAATGCACCTCAAGACCTGCAAGAAGACAGCAACCATGGCGCTAGGATGTCCACTACAGAACACAATCCTATGCCACCCCTCGCAACCCACCAAACACCAAGGATCACAGTGAGCCTTGCCTCCTCTTTCCCATCTCAAGTGCTTCTTGTGGAAAGATGGACTACGGCAACCTGCCCTTCCATGCAGGGCTATGGAGAGAGGCACTAGTCTCAAGGGTCCACCCCTAGGGAAACCATAACCTAGAAACCCAACTGGGAAGGCACACTCAGTGCTAGCCAAGGGACAGCATCCTGAAGATCAAGCACTGGAAATAGTTGTTTTTCCATCAGGGCAGACTTTTTGTCCTCACCCTGATTTGCTTTCTTGCCTTCTAACATGAACCTGGAGAAGGAAACCCGTCACCCTCGTCGCCTCGCCCAAAGCCCTTGCCCCCTTGTGCCACAAGCCCTGCAGGTGAGAGCTGAAGAAAGGCGGATGCTAAAGGCTAGACAAGCGGGAAAGAAATAAATAATGAGTGAGACTAGCTCGTCCCTGGGGAGGCAAGGAAGGGGTTAAAACCCAACGGGCTGGCAAGCGGGCCCCAGATCCGCCTCCCTCGGGCACCCGCGCTCCGCGGGGCGAGCGCGGCCAGGGGAGCTCGGAGCGGCCGGGGCGGG
>JANRGW010045102.1:0-13411 GCA_024733675.1 Psilopsiagon aymara | reverse complement strand
TGTTATACCTTAGTTATTGGACTGTTCTTATCTCAACCCGTGGGAGTTACATTCTTTTGATTCTTCTCCCCATTTCCGCCCCCGCCCCCCCCCTTTTTGGACTAGGGGGGAAGAAGGAGGGGGTACTGAGTGAACAAAACTGCTTGTTTTAAAGCTTAAACCACGACAGCTCTTTTAGGACAAGGAAGTGAGTGAACAAACTGCGTGTCTGATTTACAGCTTAAACCATGACAGTTCTTTTTGGCGCCCAACGTGGGACTCGAAGGGTTGAGATAGTGACAGGATTAATAGTCAGTCGTCACAATGCTGATTTATGGCTCTCAAAGCTGTTCTGGTTCTCCCAGGCTCAGTGCACGATACTTCACTTACATCCGTTTTTGATTACGTTAGCGTTTTTCAGACATGGGTTTTGGGTTAAGGTTCTTGTTACATTGTACTTTATTGCAATAACTTGTCATACAGTAGACTCAGTGATCATGAAACCAACCTGGCTTTTGTTCCCAGTGTGGTCACCGACTCTATACTCTAGGAGGTATATAATAGAGGTGCTTTGCAATCACACACTTTTTGAGTCAGAGGTGGTTTAGACTAGATATTATGGAGCATTTCTTTACTGAGAGGGTGGTCAAACACAGGAACAGGCTTCCTACAGAAGTGGTTGATGCCTCTCAGTGTTTAAGAGGCATTTGGGTAATGTCCTTAATAATATGCTTTAAGTTTTGGTCAGCACTGAAGTGGTCAGGCACTGGTCTAGATAATCGTTGCAGGTTGCTTCCAACTGAAATGGTCTGTTCTGTCCTACTCTATTCTACTTTGCTCCATTCCACTCTACTCTTACTCTACTCTAGCATCCTGTCAGGTCCCAGTCTCTTGTATATGTCCAGTTTAGATAAATGTTGTGTAATCTGATCCTCCTCTGTAAGTCTTCTTGTTTCAGATTTCTCACTGGTCTCAGGCAGCTAGACTGCTGAAAACAGATCTTGCCAATGAAGACAGAAGTGAAGAAGGCACTGAGCCTCTTGTAGAATCTAGGAACAGGTCTCACCCCAACCCCTCCTCTGCCTTTTCCTGTTGCTGAACATCTAGATACTCCTGCATATTCCTACTGTATCAATTGAAAAATGGAGACATACTAAGAGAAGTACTAAAGGTCACAGAGAAAATCCGATTTTGTGTATTCTAATGATTTTAAGAGCTGGTTTTAGGACTCATTAGTCAATGCTGCTACTTCTCTGAATAAAATCTTAATTTAATGCGTATAATCAATGAAGAAAAGGCCATAAAAAAGAAATGGGTTTTATGTCCTTAATAGCAGCAGAGCTTGTTCAAATGAAATGACAACCATCAAAGAGAACAAAATCAATTTGAATAAAATCACTTCAGCAAACTCAAAAAATACTTTTTTCCTTATCTTTTCACCTTTCAAAGCAGATTTAACTAGATCCACAATTGAAATGAAAACATACTCTCTTCAAAGTGGTTTCCTTTTTTCCATGCACTTTTGTCCTTTTAGTCCTGCTTAGAGTGGAAATCAAAATGTTGAATGTTGTAAGAAAGTTTCTTAGCAAGGACCTTTTGGGTGCTACATTTATTTGCCAAAATAGAAAAAGGACACTATGGGTGGTGACCTTTTGAAATAGAAAGCAAAAAGGTCACTTAAGACTTTATTCTCTAAGGTTTTATGCGGATAAGCATATGTTTTAAAGCTTTGTTGTGTGACACTTTGTTCAGCACCTTGCAGAGCTGATCCTTCGCAAGGGAATAATAACAATTTCCTGATGACATCATTCTGAAGTATTTAAGTGTAAGACTATTTTTTTTGCAGATTAAAATTCCTTCTAGCTGAGATTTATTCAAGTATAGGAATTCACTGCAAAGGCCTTCAAGCACTTAATTTTCAGTTTCAGAATTTGCATGGTGAATTTCGGCAGTTCACTGAAGAACAGGCTTCAGAAGCCCCAATTATGATTATAACATCTCCACTTACATATGACTATATGGGTCATTTGTGCCATAGGGCTATACTTGCCACATGTCTGAATTTTGCTTTCCACAAAACTTGTCTTGCCCCTTTAAAGTCTTGCTGTTCCCATTTAAAGAGTTGCTGTACATTTTTTTACTGAAATACTGTTACATTTCTATTTATTTATTGATACAGACCTACATTACTTCCTGTGAAGGGATGCCCATACCACAGACTAAAATACAACTTAATAGCAGCATGTTCACAGCTAAAGAGCTAGATTTCACATACAGCTTCTCATATAGCATACAACAATATTTCATACTTTCCCATCTGTATCTTTTTTATGGATAGAAAATATGAAGTAGCTCTAAAACTAATTAAATATCATAATAGTTTATTATCTCTAATTAATAATAATGAGGAATGAATGATATCTCTAGAATCTTGGATGCTTTTCTGTGATTGTTATGATTGATCTTTAATTGTTTCATCTAAAAATTGATTTCCTGTCCTCATGATTATATTCTTTGAAATACTTATGAATAGGATCCAGCTAACAGCTATTTTGCCTAATTCCCCTGAAGATGGTCTGAAATTTTTCGTATCTCTACAACTGCCTATGAATAATTTTTCTTTCTTTTTAATAAAATATGTCACTCTTACATTTGCTTTCTGACACATTTAATATCCATCACGTTTTCAAGTAATATAGAAATTATATAGGTATCTTCTTCTAATCTATCTATGCTACAGAGATTATTAAGGCACTCTTACAAAATGACTGTCTGCGACATTCACTTTCTGTTTAAACTGCTGAACAGGATTCAGCCAAGCCAGTTATGATGTGGCTGTCTCAGCCACATTACAGCAGTTTGAAAGATGCTGTAATTTATGTCAACTGGTATAGCTTCTGAGTCATGTCTCTTCTGCAATACAAACATCCTGACCACTTTTTACTGCCCTCTGCTTCAGCATCTTTTTTTACTGGGCTTCTTAGGAAGGATGTAAAGGAGACAATTCTTTACACGTTCTGTTGCCAGGTATCTTACTCCTCCCCTTAATAACCATTCACCCCTATCAGGACACATGAGAATCTGTAGCACAAGAAGCTGCTATTTCTGCATAGGTCATTTCAGGGGTGGGGCTGGGGAGCAGACATCTGCCCTCAATTCTATTAAAAAAACAAAACAAAACAAAACAAAACAAAACAATACCATCAAACCCAGCAAACAAAGACTTAAGTTGATTATGGAGTTTAAAGTAGATTGCACCAATTCCTCAACAGCATAGGACAGAGAAGCTGAGGGAAAACATACTTGTTTACTTTTTTTAACCAAGTGTTTTCTGCAATGCTGCCTGAATTTAGGACAGATTTCAGCTTCACTGAGTTTGCAGCTCCATGTGAAATGTAAACAGTTACATTACACACTAAGAAAATTGGGGCTGTTCAGCCTGGAGGAGAGTAGGCTCTGTGGAGACCTCCTAGAAGCCTTCCAGTATCTGAAGGGGGCCTTCCAATATCTGAAGGGGGCATCAAGAAGGGACTCTTCATCAGGGACTGTAGTGATAGGAAAAGGTGCAATGTGTTAAACAGGGGAGATTTAGGTTGGATACAAGGAAGAAGTTCTTCATTATGAGAGTAGTGAGGCACTGGAACAGGTTTGCTCAAGGAAGTCATGAATTCTCTACCCCTGCAGTGTCCGAGGCCAGGTTGGACAGGGCCTTGAGCAACCTGGTGTAGTGAAAAGTGTCCCTGCCTATGGGAGGGGGGTTGGAACAAGATGATCTTAAGGTCCTTTTTAAACTATTATTCCCTCCCTCCGTGACTTTCATAATATTTTTATCAACAATCAGCCCATACATCTTACACACAACTCAGGTTCTCAGGTGTCTGGGGCATAGTCTGACCTGATACAATCCATAAATGTAATGAAAAACTTTCTTTTTTTTTTTTTTTTTTTTATTTTATTTGAA
Organism: Psilopsiagon aymara; assembly: GCA_024733675.1. Taxonomy (NCBI): domain Eukaryota; kingdom Metazoa; phylum Chordata; class Aves; order Psittaciformes; family Psittacidae; genus Psilopsiagon; species Psilopsiagon aymara. The sequence continues at coordinate 9,471 of JANRGW010045102.1, read as the reverse complement.
AGACCGTTTCTCTTTGTTTAAGCATTTTCCTTTGTTAGCATTGAAAGGAAGGAACTGAAGGAGACAATTCCTCTTACTAATTGACTAATTATAGCATCTTAAATTTTAAAGATATTTAAAAAGCACTAGCCAATTAATAGCATGAAGTGACTATTCCTTTTTTTTGTTTGTTTGTATTCTTTTACTTCTGAGTTTTATGTTTTATGGTTCTAATATGCAGCAAGGATGAATGTATAAAAAATAAACTTTTGTTCAGAAAATAACATAGATTATAAAGACATATTTAAGAAAGCTAGCCAAATTGATAGTTTCACAAGCTTTCTCTATAAACTGCCTGTTTTGAGAGTGGCACACTATCTTGAGCAAAATTCTGCCACTGACTGCATAAGCAAGAGAAATAGAGCTTTATTTGAAAAGAGTGGACTAGAAATAGAACAACAGTTGAGCAACTGAGAAAAGGCAATGCAAAAATATTCCAAAAGATTAACTCCATTTTAGAAACTGGCTGTGCTTGTTACTTTGGTTTTGTCACTGTCTCAGATGTGCAGTAAAGAAGGGCAAATTACACTTAATTTTTAATCCAGAACATCAACTAGCTAATGATCATGTATTACAAGATACACCTGATACTTTATAACTGCAGAACTCTAAGGAAAAATACAAATATGTCGTGGTTTAATTTACTACCAGAGAAGTCTGTGTGACTAGCTTTCTGTGGGAGTAAAAGATTGGGGGCTTTTCACATTCAAAACCAGATTTGTTTGATACCATTTTTGCAAAAGAAAAACTATTTGCATGTAAACCAGCTGCTCTTATGTCTGGGCAAGGGCTGAAAGTATTATAGTGTCTATCCTACAAGCTACTGGAATTTTCCCTGGAAGTTACATGTCTACACAGCCTTTTTCTGACATACATGAATTTATTCTGCTTGAATTCAGCAACTGCAGGGCAGAAGTTATTTCCCATCCAGAAGCTGTATGACTACTAGGATGACAGTATGCTCACGCACCTTGCTGAGAGTCTGGGCTTCTTAAAATTGACAGAGTACAATGCTAAAATAGTCAACTTTTGCATCCATGGAATCTCTACAATTCCAGACTTTAGCCAGAGTACTCACGCCTGCTTATGTAAATTATTTTAATATAGATGGTTTCAGACTACTTCTTAATCTTGAATACATACATTTTGATACAATCCTATGAGCTAAACCAATGCTAGGCAATATGACCCAAGTCATATACTGTGGTGTGGCTATACTGAAGCTCGCTGTGTCCAAGGCAGCTTTTGAACCAGAAGCAGCGAGCTGACTCAGTGCGGCTCTAAGCTTGATTGAATTAGTCATGGCTATTACTTCTCAAATGCAGCTGTACTGCATTTGGGACTCAGAATTGTACAGCTATATGGCTTTGAACTGAGTCACATAGACATTAAAATCCTATCAGACCTTGACAGAACTCTTTTATTTGTCCTCTATTAGCCCTATGGAGCTGTCCCAAGACACACATCTAAGAAAGGAAGTTAAGCACAGAAACATTCAGTGTTGTCACAACTAATCTCTAGGCACTCCTGAGAAGATAAAAATGAAATGAAAGCCATATACCTACATTAAGCATTTGTAAGTGGCATTGTTAGTCACACTCTTCAGTATGAATAAGAAAAAAATAGCAGATTCAAAACTAAAATTAATAATAAAAAAAACTAATAAAAAAACTTCAGCATCCCTGGGAGAATATGGGAGAAGCTATAAAGCTGAAGGAGAATGAAACAGGTATTGAACACTGAAGTCCTGAACCCAGATTCCCTTCCCCAATAAGTTATGACTTTTTTACTGTCCATTTTAGACACTGTCTTCACTTAGACCAAAAGATGTTAGTGACAAAGCCTGAATATTAGTACTGCAACCAAATGTATTATCTTCTTTTTTGTTCTCCTATTTTCCGATAGCTGACTCCAAAACTGAAGACCCAAGCTGAGAATTTGTCATTCTGCCTCTAAATGGATACATGGTGTTTTCACTTTTGCTGTTTCATGCTTATAGAAAAACTGTTATTTTTGTTTCATGGCTTACTGCTAGTCAGCGTATGGGAGGGGAGGCAGGGAAAGAAAAGAGAAGCAAGTGTACTGCTTTGATTTTCCCTCTTGATGGGATCCATATACCACAGTTTGGAACTGCAACCCTGGAATTCCATCCAGATTGCATAATTTCCTTGGTGATTAAGAATTAAGGTCTGTTGTTCATCTTATACTTTGCTGTAGTTATATAAATATAATAACTGAATATAGTTTCATCCACTTTTGCGGCCAGTGTAAGAGAGAGAACTCTGTGGCCTGACTTTACGTATTGCTACTATATAGAAAAAAAAAGTTAATTTTATCTGTTGAAGATTTCAGTCACAGGTGATACAATATATTCACTTATTTATAGGTCACAATTACTGAGAGCCAAGTTTTACTGATAGACTTAATTACTGGTAGCACTGCTGTTTATAGGCATTGGTATTTCAGCTTCTAAACACGAAGAAATCCAGAGAAACTTCCAAGTTAATTCAAATAAGGCTTTCTAATTTTGTTAAATGCATGTCCTTAGAATAATGCAAACAAATCATAAATCACATAATTATATGTTGGTTTTACATCATATAACCATGAAAGCAGACTTACTTAACCACAGAGAGGTAAATATGCATGATCAGCACCATAGAAGAGGCTCCCTTGCCAAAACTCATTACAGATACCTGATAAACGGGGCAACTCAAGCAAGCTTATTGAGCCAAACAGGACTGTGTGTTCACTCAATGCAAAAAAAATTCTGAACTATGGATGATCACTCACTGTGTCTCACGAGGAAAATAAATTCTATGCTATATCTTACATTTACTGTCTTTTCAGGTATTTTATAAAGCACCCTAAATACATTAAAGTGTTCTGCCTTACACTGACATAGTAATTTTCAGACATACTACAGTTATAAGAAAACCACAGCATTCCAAGACTGCAAGAAATACTTAAGAATAAATCCAATTATACCCAACATTCATATACGATTTTTCTTTTAATCTTTACATTTATTTTTTCAACATAATTTTAAAATGAAAGGCAAAGAATCAAAACTCTCTTAAGTCTTCTAATTATAAGATGCTTTTTAATCAACATATTTTCATGAACAATTTTAGGGGTTTACAATTATTTTTAAAGGAGGTATTATACTTTTGCATGTAATTCACATTCTTTAGTACATATTCATATAAAGTAAGGGAAGCAGCATGTTCTGCTATCCAAGACAGTATTAGGCAAAATTTACTTGGCTACACAATACATGCAACTTCATTAATGATATTTTCAAGAGTAAATCTACTAAAACTGCATAATCACCTGAAAAAGACCACATATTTTAGTTCCTTCTTACAATCAAACTATAATGGATGGGCATAGCTACAGGTTGGGCAGAAAAGAGATTCAAAGCAGCCCTGCAGAAAAGGACTTGGGGGTGTTGGTCAATGTGAAATCAAACATGAGCCAGCCTCAGTGTGCACTCGCAGCCCAGAAACCAACTGTATCCTGGGCTGTATCAAAAGGAGCGTGACCAGCAGATCGAGGGAGGTGATCCTGCCCCTCTACTCTGCTCTTGTGAGACCTCACTTGGAGTATTGTGTGCAGTTCTGGTGTCCTCAACAGAAAAAGGACATGGAACTGTTGGAACAAGTCCAGAGGAGGGCCACAAGGATGATCAGGGGACTGGAGCACCTCCCATGCTGAGAATGTTTGGGCTGTTCAGCCTGGAGAAAAAAAGACTGCGTGGAGACCTCACAGCAGCCTTCCAGTACCTGAAGGGGGCCTATAAGGATGCTGGGGAGGGACTCTTCATTAGGGACTGTAGTGATAAGACAAGGAGTAATGGGTTAAAATTTAAACAGGGGAAGTTCAGATAGAAGGAAGAAGTTCTTGACTGTGAGAGTGGTGAGGCACTGAAACGGGTTGCCCAAAGAAGCTGTGAATGCCCTATTCCTGGTGGTGTTCAAGGCCAGGTTGGACAGAGGCTTGGGTGACATAGTTTTAGTGTGAGCTAACCCTGCCCATGTCAGGGGGGTTGGAATTAGATGACCTTAAGGCCCTTTCCAACCCTAACTATTCTACGAGTCTATGATAAAATGAACGAGACTATACAGACTGAATTGGTAAAGGTACATAGAAAGTGATTTTCCTATCCCAGGGAGTTTTACAGTTTGAAACTTCTGTCTTCTATTCTCCTTTAGGAGAACAGGAAAAAAAAATTTTGGTAACTTTTATAATAAAAAAACATTAAAATTAATAAATTCTGTGGTCATCCATCTCTGGCTTTTAATAATATTTTTAAATTAAGGAATTCATATAACTTTCTCCACCAAAGGTGTTGAGAAGGACACAGGTATTTTTTAAAAAACAATAAACTGAAACAGAAAGCAGGTTCAGGAGAAAACACACCTAAATCCACAGGCTGCACTATTATATTTCATCCCCTTTAACTATTAGCAACATAGTTAAGTGAATTGCCACTGAAATTGATTTTGAAATCACATCAAGTACTTTGATATCAAAATCACACAAGCCAACCTCCTACTTCACAGTGATATCACATGGACCAGGGATTTTTTCAGCATCAGATTTATTTAATTACAATACATATTACAGACCAGAAACTATCTGTTTCAAGAGACAGAGACAGCACTGAAAGAAAAACAGATGTGTTGACAGCTACTGGAGCACATTTTCAGCACTGATAAATATTCGTTTTCAGAAATTGCATACAACAGGCTAATCCCGCTAAAACACAAGTCAATCAAAATATACATTAGCCTAACTAATGATAAAACAAGGTCAAATCTCGATCACAGATTTGCCATTTCTCTTTTATGTACCTTTCATATACTGAAGAAAAATATTTTTAAAAGCATGATATCTCAGTTACCTAAAATAGATGCAACATATAAACAATGAGAATGACTGTAACACTTTATGCAAGATTACTATTAATGTATGAATATAATATGCAACTCAAAAAACACTTTAGTGTTAGAGCTTTAATGTAGTTATGAATTTGGTGATGCTTCATATAAAAATAACTACTGAATGTAGGTGAATGTCATCACTATGAAGAAAATTGCTGAATTAAAATTATTTTATAACTGGAATATTCTACTAAAACATTCTTATTCTAACGCAAAATGTATCTGAAAATGTAGCTGAAATCCAAATTGATCAGGATGGCATTTTTCTTGAAAGTAATTAGGACCAAATGAAGTGGTTTCTATGTCTAGAAACCCATGCAGCTAATAACTTCATGTCTTATACTATCTCTAACGATGCTCTATTCCTAATTTCAAATTTCCTATTTCTACAATTTTTCTGTGATAAAACTCTACAGACTTACCAAACAAAGCATATTAAAAAAAAAAATATATATATAAATGTTTAGAAATATCAGTGGAATTCAGTTATTTGCACACCTTATCAAAACTGAATTTAGACCACTACTGGCCACTGAAATGGAATTTACCAGAATCATTTTATAAATTTTATTTTCTGTATGTACAACAGGAGATGCATTGACCTCCTCTGAACAGTTACGCTGTATAGTTTTCTGCATGTTTAAAGTGCACGTTTAATACATTTCCTTGTAATTCCTGTGTTTTAAAAAAGAAACAACTAGTATCTAAACATCTCGTCTAATCATTCATGTTAAATACTAACAGATTATTGATGGTGGTATATTAACTTTTTCTGTCAATACTGCTTGGACATGTTCATTATTGCATATACAAACTTCCTGCATTCTCCTATTTAATCACTGTTGGCAGGAAGAAACAGCTTTCATTAAGTGAGAATTTATAGCTCATACACTTCTTGGTTAGACAAGTGGAACTGCAACTTTCAGAGCAATGAAGTTTGCAAGAAGCTTGAAAGTAAGACTAAGAAATTAAATTATTCTTCAATTTGGACAGGAACAGTTATAAGGAGAAATTTGGTTTTATGTTTTCCGGGGGGGGGGTCCATCTCCTTTTCTGATGTTCTTAGGGGTGGGCGTTGTTGTGGCTGGGTTGAGTCCTTATTGCGGTTTTGTTTGGTTTTTTTTTTTTCCCTACAGCCTTCTCTGTGTTTATACAGGAAATGGGATTAAATACAATAAAAACAATTAAGTAAAGATTTCATACATGTTCAATAGAACTTGTAACTCTAGTATGTTTTGTCTGTTCATATTCACCAAATTTTGAAATACTTGCCTTATTTGCATATGATTAAAAGGTCAAGATTAAAAGGTCAAAATTAAAAGGTGCAGAAGACACAATAGGAAGATACACCAGGAGCAGGAGGTACTGAGCACCTTCCAGGATTACATGTCTAATATAAATGCTGTGGATTACAGCATATAAAAACAAACTTGTTGTTGGCTTTCCCAAAGCAATTAATTATTATCAGCATTCTCAAGAAATCTTTCATGGCAACACTAGCAATAAATATAGTGTAGGACAAATCAATTCACAAAATTCCCTTCCATTGGTAAGTGGAGCTAATTGCTAGGAAATTACAGGTTTAACTTCTTCTGTAAATCAAAAGACACTGAGTTTAACTGTGTGGCCTTATGGAGGTTCCTGCAAACTAATGTAGGTCTCTGCCTTCCTTATAGAAGCAGGTAACTCCCTTTCCAATTTGTCTGTTTATCCACACGCCCTGCACCTTCTCAGCATCAGTCAATATGGATTAAGGTCCACACTGATGCTGCCAAAACTAACCCCTCTCATTTTTTATTAGGGTGGATCACCAGCTCTACTGTACAACTACACATTAATAATTAATTTATTTCACTGCTCTGTTTCTGACACTGTCTGGGAAGAAACTATCTGGGAGAAGACAAACATAGTAGCTGACAATGATAGCTCTCTGTTGTTACCTTGTGTCTTAAGGCCTGATCTTTGATGATCCCAAAAGAGCACAAGTATTTCACCCATTCACTCACTGATAACAGGAAAAGAAGTCTGATTCTGACTACTGCCTTCCACATTTTCTCTATAGCAATATTATTTACTAAAGAACTGAAATTTCAATTCCAAATCCTACCTTATGCTTGGTAAATCCATTTTAAAGATAATTTTGTTAATTAGACTTGCTTATTCTGTTGCTTTAATACAAATTCAAAAGTAATATACAACTGAAAAACAAATTTTATGTGTACTTCAATGTGTTCAATGTGTATTTCAGTCACACTTTAAAAAGTATTTTTGAATGGTTCATCTCTTCCTATATGCTTTCCTCAATTAGTAATGATGCTGTCACAGATGCAGGTTTAAATTCATTTTTCCATCTGTTTCAAGACAGAAGTTACTCAAATTCTGTACCAGCACAATTATTGCAGTAGCTTTTCCTACTTACACCCAAAACCTGCAGTTATTATTTCTTTATTAGCAACTGTTCCTATTGATTCAGCAGTAGGTTTTAGTGAGGAACAACCTACATGACTCAAATCCCTAATCAGAATTCAAATGCGATAAGGAAACAAGATGCATATTTAACAGATGTCTGTTTAATAACTCCTACATTAAAATACAGAGGGATCTTCTTACTAAGAGCTTAAGGCCATAATGACAAAATCAATCATGAGAGTTTTAGTTATAAGTTGTTATTTTAATTTATATCCTAATCAAACAAACATTCATGAAAGAGCAATTGGGATTCAGCGCTCAAGAGGCCTGAGAGTGAAAAGAATTGTCAAAGGAGGTTAAACCATTTCTACTTCAGAAATTAGTTACTATAAAAATTAATTTAATTTGGTAATACTGGACTACAAATAAAATCACACAGGAGAAAATCTGGGAAATTTTGAGATGCCACAAGAATTTATGACATATATTTGAAGAAAATTTTCTATTATTGTAGGAGAAACTTTTCCATTAGTCTTTGCCATTATGAACTGTTTGTGACCTCACTTAAGGAAGATTTACAAGAGATACTATCTTTGTCAGGATGAATTTGATTCAAGTGACAGTTGGTGTACACTGCAGTGACTTCAGGTTCTCTGTTTAAAGAAGCTAGCTTTGGAGATATACAGCCAAAGATTGAATCTAGCAGTTCACCATAAACTCTATTTATCATCAGTCATTACCTTATCAGATAGCTCCACATGGTAAAAAAATATGAGGAAGGTTTCATTAATTCTTTGGTGTATGTGGCTCAATTCTGACAATATATGGCTTCAACATGAACATTTCACTGTGAACTGACTTTATTACCTACAGTTCACATGAACATACATCTATAACTCTTAACAAAAGACAGAAACAGCATCCTAAAGCAATTTTGCCTGTGAATTTTCTTGCCTAGCAGAGCAACATTATTTCCCAGCTTCATTAATTCAAACACAAGTTTGCATTATAAGATGACAAAATACTACCTATGATCAAAAAATTTTCACAGAGGTTTACTGAATTAGCTAGACTACTAATCAAACACAGTACCAGAAATCTCTACATAATTCAATAGTCTAGACAGAAGACATCTGTGGCCCAAGGATGGCCCACCTCATTAACAGACCCCTTGTGTTTGGGTAAACACGTAAGTAAACCTCCAGACCAGGCTTTGAAGCTCTCTCAGTACTCTAAGTCTCCGTGATTTCTTTCAATTTCACTCTTTCCTACTAACAGATTAGCCAAGCTGCTTTTATTGTACACAGCAAATACAGAATTTACAGAAACAGCAAAGATCTGTGGATCTGGGATCCTGTCTGAAGGTACTATAAGGTACTTTCACCTGTCAATTCCTAACAAGTTCCCACTCAGACTTCAGACACACCAGAGGTCTTGAAAGACAATTCATTTAGATATGATTAGTAAATTTATTTGTAAAATGTTTCCTAGAATATTTACAGACTGAACTGTTAAAATAGATATGAATTTTGCTTTTCTTAGTTATAAATTTAACTGTTACTTAAAGAAGTGGGGAGTTTTGTGTCCACAGCTAGTAAATGTTGGAGATTCTTGGAAGTTATTATGCTACTGCATATATTTAGGTTTTTTACTAAATTCCCAATGAAAACATAGTGGTAGGAATTAAGTATTCAAAATTCTTGCACGAACACTAGTAACACCTCCTGGGAGTTCTAAAGCAAGAATCCACTCAAGGTGCTTTTAATGTTCGATTAGTTTTGTCTTGGTTTAATCTTTTCTGCTCAAGCTATAGCAGCTGTAAGACAGAAATAAAAGGAATAGCATCCCCAAAACCTGAAAAGAGAGATTTCTTACTTTATGTATATTGTGCATTTAAAGAACAAGCACACCCACAAACCTGTCCAAACCTTATCATGCAAACTGATAAAAACTAAAACGCAAACATACTAAGGCAAGAAATTGCGGTGTTTTAATGACTTAAAACAAACAAAACCCTTAGAAATTATTTATTATTTCTTTTCAGTGTCTGAAACTGTAGTACTGAGCTAAACCCCCC
>JANRGW010045101.1:0-17596 GCA_024733675.1 Psilopsiagon aymara | reverse complement strand
TAAACCGCGACAGCTCTTTTAGGAGGGGGAGGTGGGTTAACAAACTGCGTGGCTGATTTACAGCTTAAACCACGACATAAGTGAACTAGGATGTGCAGGCTCTGATCTGGTAGGTAAATGGGTTCCCGTTTGCAACATCAAGAAAATTTAGCAACCTACATACAAAACAAGACAGAGGCTGCTGTTTATCATCTTTTAGAAAGTTAAATTTTTACTTGACTTTCAAATCCTTAAAAATTCCTTCTGGGAAAGCTACAGAAATGCGTGAGAATAGCAACAGTATTCTCCAACGTGAAACTTACCTAAAGAAATAAAGACAAACTTCAGCCCAGCTGAGGTGATCAAAATCTAATTTTACCTTGGTTTTGTACGTAGAATAACGGCCAAAGAGATACTGATAGCATATATGAAAATGGATTCAAAGAGATTGATAACATGCCTCTAATTCAGTCAAGAATTTTTGTCAGACTCATGAAAGTTTATGAGGTCATCAGAAGTTGGAGCCTGAATTACATCTTTCGTAATCAGTCTCGCTGTTCCCTTTCTATTCATTTTCTTTATGACAAGGACAAAAAATAGAGCAGTCTTGAAGCTTTTAGTCCATTTGATCATTAAGTTGTTTTCCTAGGAAAAGAGTTGAGTTTTGGTTTATGGGTATTGTTTTTTTTTTTTGGTTTTTTTATTTTTTTTGTTTTGTTTTGTTTTGTTTTTGTTTTGTTTTGTTTTGTTTTGTTTTTTAATAGACAGAAAATATTGCACAATGAGCTTTTTCAGGGGGAGAAATCTCAATAAGATGGATCATATAACGCACGACTACCCAGAAGTGATAGTGGGTGAGCATAAGCTATTACACAAAGCCACACAGTGTCACCCATTTTGAATTGAAGTCCGTAATTTGGACTAAATTGAAGTCAGCTACCATATATGTGTATAAATTTTAATGGCATATCAGTTGCTTCTGTTCTTGAATTCGTCAAGTCAGCCACATAAGAAATTCACAGACTGAGTATAAGATTGATAGATGTCTGTTAAGTCTATTGATTTATAAACAGGGAAATGTCAGGAAAGACAAGATGTTAAGCTTGTTCTCCTACTGTTTTTCAGGTAAACCACAGTTGTTAAGGAGGTTTCCAGCATGCATACTGACTATTCTTTTTTTGCCTTTTTAATCTACCAATTTAATTTTTCAATGTAGCATTTTTAAGTTGAGGTATGCTATGATTGAGACACTCTCCCACAAATGAAATCTTGTGTATCTTCATTCTCTGTTAATAGATTCAATATCTGGTACTGATACATTCACCTTTTTCAGTGTCTGGAATAGAAAAACCCACCCCAAACTGTAACATTCTTCTTGGCCCAATGCAGTCTATGAATTGACTGCATCAGCCTACTAGGAACTTGTGCATCCAGTACCCAGACTTTTGCAGTATTCCTATTTGGATGTGCTTTGAAGACACGCTTTGAGTAACATACCTCAGGAGCCAAGCACACTGCTCAGTTGTCTATTTCTTGTAGAAAGCTCTTTCCCTGTTTTCAGAGGCTGCTTCTAACACTCTGCAAGTTATCTCACTGAATCTTAAAATGAGATAATCTGATGCTCCATTAAAAAAAAGAAGAGTGTGTGCTATCATCTTTTGCTTGGATAAGGCTTAGGGTTTCATTCCATTCCATACTCTGCCTAAGGAAGAGCAAGCCAGTTCAGTGTTTTCTTTTTTTTTCCCAATTTATTTTTCTCTCTTCTTCTGTTTGATGTCTAACATTTTGTGTTTTAAAACCTTCTGTTTAACTTCAGTATTAGATTAGTGTTAGTTGCAAAGTCCTTTGGAAGGAAGGGTTTATGGATCTGCAGTTCAATTAAAATCTGGTTTGGCCACATTTATAAATTAGGAATGCTTTTGGACTTGAGTGGAAATATAAACTGAAATCAAATGTGTTAGAAAAGGCAACCTTGAATGCCAGGGATGGGGCATCTACCACCTCTCTGGGAAACTGGTTCCAGTGTTTCACCACACACATCACAAAAATTTTCTTCCTCATACCTAGTTTGAATATTTGCTTTTCTAGTTTAGAACCATCACTCCTTGTCCTATCACTACTGGCCTTATTAAAAACTCTGTCCTCATATTTTTTATAAGCTCCTTTTAAGTATCAAAATGTCACAATAAGGTCTCTCTGAAGCCTTCTTTTCTTGAGGCTAAACAACCCCATCTCAGCCTGTCTTCACAGGTGAGGTCACCACCCCTGTGGTCATTTTTGTGGCCCTGTTCTGGACCTGCTCCAACAGGTCCATTTGTTTCCTGAGCTGAATGCAGTACTGCAGGTGGGATCTCATCAGAGGTGAGCAGAAGGACAGAATCACCTCCTTTGACCTGCTAGTCACAATTTTTTTGACACATCCCAGCGCAGAGTTGTTTCCTGGGCTGCAAGTGCACACTGCTGGCTCATGTTCAGTAACCATAAGTCCTTCTCCTTAGGCCTCTTCTCAATCTTTCATCCCCTAGTCTGCATTGTTCTCAGACTAAAGCCAAAAGACAGCACTGCACCAGCTACTAGGAAGAAAATTAATTCTTTCCGAGTTGAAACCAGGACAATGCATTCTGGGCAGCCTTTGCATGTAAACCTAAATGTTCTTGAGCCACATCCTTCAGTACTGCGAACTCCACTAGTGCATGATCAGTGCAACCCAGGCTACTTCTAATTAGCTTATCTGTGCAACCAACAGGTCCAGTAATGCACCCCCCCTTGGAAGGCTGTATAGAGTTACAGGAGTTATAGCTACTGCTGATTTTATGCTTTTTTTACCTGAAAACTACAGTTAAAATTAGCTGCCTCTAGCATCTTTCAACAATGTTATCATGTGAGACCCTAAAAAAAAAAGCTGACGTGATTAGAGATTCATTAAATACTAACATTAGTCACCTAAGGTTTTCAAATACAGCAGTATCCAGAAGAGGCACAAATAACTTTTTATACTTAATATAATTTCAAAAGATATTTTAAATGAGGTCTAACAGCTGGAACATTTTTGGTCTCTTTTGGTTTGGTCCTGTTTCTCTGAGAAGTCCTGTTCAGCAAAGCAAAACATTTAGCAAGAAGAGTAGAGGTGCAAACTCTATGCAAGTGTGGGGAGACTTCAGATAAGTTCTCACTGGGCAGAGAAGAGAACAAACACATAGCACTATCACATTTGCATATTTTAGTATAAAAAAAATGTCTCTGGTACTCACATATAATGAATTGATGATAGTCAAAAGGGAGTTGAAGGTAAAGGGAGAAAAAGCATGCTATTTGTTATTCCATAAAGTGCAGATAATGAGTGATATTATTTATTGTGTGGGAATAAAGTTGTAAAGTTTAACTGAAGTTAATGCATTTATTTTATTATTGAATATATTCCTATCAGTTGTTAAGTAATTAAATGTAGTTAAATGATTTATTAACTCTTCATAGCTGTAAATGACAGTGGGCTAATCTGACTTTTATTTTCATTCATCATCATTGATCAGTGGGAAAGGCATAAAGACGGGAGCCAGCCCTAACTGTTGAAAGCAGATAACTTTGTATATTTTGTCTCATATAGGACTCAGTCAGGTAAGATCCCCACCCTTCCAGTTCTGGGCAAAAGATTGTAGAATTTTACCAAACATGAAGTGGAAATGGTGCTGAAGAAGCAAGGGAATTCAATGGAGGATATGGCCCAATGTTTTGGTTTTTCTTTTATTGAAGGGATGGCAGCTCACAAGCCTTGGCTTCTGTTATGCCTCTGAACTGCAGGACAAAGCACAATGAGTTTCAGATAAAGAAATTAATGGCTGGATAAATCCGAATAAATATATAAAAAACCTGCTGTTTCTAAAATCCACCTAATTCACTGTTGTAGCTTGTTGTAGAGCTGGTTATTGCTGATTTTAGAAGGATGGGCAATTTTACAAACAATAAAAATACAAGTTACAAGTGTTATGGTAAGGTCAAAATAACTTCATGCATTATGGTGTAAACACAGCTTTGTAGGATTAAGATTTCCCAGACCTCTCTTATCTCCTACTTCACAAAATTCATGTTGATATTAGTATCTCTTCCTGTCTATTTTTTATTGACATGTTTTGTTTGCTTTGCCATCACCTGTATTACTCTAGCAACATGAGTCGGTTGCTTTCTGGTCTAATCTGAAGTGATACTGTTAATCCTCATCTGCTAAATTCCTTGACCCAAAAGTTGAGACTCCATGCATCAGTTTACATGGCCAGTGCTGATGCTGGGTGCATGTGTGGCCAATGCCCACATATATTTATAGTCTGTGAGAAGAATGTGCATGACTATGTGACAGATATTCCTATGATGGTCTTACCTGATGCATGATTAAATGGCTACATGACTGGTGAGAGTATGCACCACTAAGCTGCTGCTAAGGGCTGTGAGTCCTCGCTTCAGTCCTGTCAGGCAGTGTACTCTGGCTACCAAACTGTCTTGAGACTTCTACTTTGTCTCATCTTGAAATACAGAGCTGGTCAGTTAAAAGTCATCTGATCTGTGTGATTGTGGTATCAGAGGGGTTGCAATGAATTAGATCACCTGTAAGCATTGCGATTTCATGATTTGCTGTTCTTTTCTGCTACTGTTGTTGGTGTTTGGTTTGTTTTTCTCTTTGAACACACTCCTGTCAGGGCAGAGAGATGGTTAACTGGAGGCCAGGCTACCCAAAACTGCTTTTAATATAGTTGAAATACTTTTCATTTGCAAAAGGTGGCTCCAAGTTTTCAGGTTACAAATACAGAATGCTCTTTGAAATGCTAGCTAGAGGCAATAAGAAGGTTGACTAGACTCAAGGACCTAATGTGATTATTCAGAATTGTAGAACGCTGGAGTACATATTTTAAGAAAAGTGAAGAAATGAATAAAAAATGTAAAGCATCTTAAAACCTCATTAATTTCATTACCACAATCAAAGAAAGTCTTGCAAGGTGCCTGAGACTTTTCATTATGTATAATTGGATTGGTCCTTAGTATCTTAAGATCAGGAAACCTGTGTTATACCTTCCTCGAAGCATTTTTTTAAGTCATTAAGTGACTTGTCACTGTGTTCCTATTCTTTTCTCCCATTTGCTTGGTGTGAGTATTAATGATATCAAAACCACTCAGCAGAGATCTCTTAACATGTGATTTTACAGCATAGCATCACAGAACTTCATTTGCAGCCCTACGTTCTGTGGTGATAGTGAAGATAGTATTGCAATGCACTGTTAAGTTGCAAATCTGCTTTCCAAAGAATTCAAATTTTAGCAGATTTCACCTTTGAAATTTCAATAAGCAAGCTGAATATGGTGTTCAGAATTGTTCTGTAGAATACCAGTGAGGTGTTTGTGCCATATTCCGATGTTGAAAAAAATTTTGGACTGTGACATAAAGGTTTTCATTATTTGTGTAAATGTCAGCTTCCTTTGAGTTCTACAAAATTCTTACACTGAAAACCATGTTGTTGTTGCAAAACTTTTGACTAATTGCATAGAAGGTTAATTTTATTGGGAAGTGCAATGCTTTTTGATTATGTTGATCTTGTATTGTGAAGGAAGAATGCACCATGAATTTATCATTTCTTGTTCAGCTTTCTGAATCTTTACAGTCTTTCCTAATTTCAATTAAGGTCTTTCAGAACTGCTGCAAAACAAACAAAAAAAAATAATAAAAATAACAAACTCTTTCCATTCTGTAATAACTGTCACTCACTTCTGCATATCATCTATTGTTGTATTCTTCCTTGAAAAAAACTGACAAGAAGCATGGTACTTCGTATGTAGGTGTAGAATTGTTTTATTCAGTGACAAGTAGTTTGGGGGTTAATTATTATGTATCACATTACATATTCAGCTGTTTATTTTGCTTTTTTGACCATATTGCATGTTGAACACAGGAGTTTTGCTGAGTTATATGCTGTTGTTTTTTTCATCTTTCCATCTTTCCCAGGTTTCAGGCAGTTTAAGGAATGTGTGTAGTTTCCTATTCTTGTATTAGCTTGTACTTCTCCATATTAGATTTTATCTGCAACTGTAAAAATGTTGACAGTTTTTGATGCATGCTGTCAATAATAAATGTTATTCCTTCTAAGTATTTGTTCAGTAGGCATAGTTTCCTTTGTTATATTTATGTTTTTATGTACTCAAAGCATTATATAGGTACTTGTAAATTGCCAAGTTCACAGAAAATATTATCTGGCATTGCACATGCCAATTGAAAGGTCCTACACCTGAATGAGAGCACTCTCAGGCACAGCTACAGATTGAGCAGAGAAGAGATTGAGAGCAGCCTTGCAAAGAAAGACATGGAGATGTTAGTCAATGAGAAACTAAACGAGCAAGTTGCAGTGTGCACTTGCAGCCCAGAAAGCCAACTGTGTGCTGGTCTGCATCAAAAGGAGCATGATCAGCAAGCCAAGGGAGGTGATTCTGCCCCTCTACTCTGATCTTGCGAGACCTCACTTGGAGTACTGCGTGCAGTTCTGGTGTCCTCAACACAAAAAGGACATGGAACTGCTGGAACAAGTCCAGAGGAGGGCCATGAAGATGATCATGGGACTGGAGCACCTTCTGATGAAGACAGGCTGAGAAAGTTGGGGCTGTTGAGCCTGGAGAAGAGAAGGCTGAGTGGAGACCTCATGGCAGCCTTCCTGTATCTGAAGGGGGCCTGTAAGGATGTTGGGGAGGGACTCTTCATTAGGGACTGTAGTGATAGAACGAGGGGTAATGGGTTCAAAGTTAAACAGGAGAAGTTCAGATTGGATATGAGGAAGAAATTCTTTACTGTAATGGTGGTGAGGCACTGGAGTGGGTTGCCCAGGGAAGTTGTGAATGCTCCACTGCTGGCAGTGCTCAAGGCAAGGTTGGACAGAGCTTTGGGTGATATAATTTAGTGGGAGTTATCCCTGCCCATAGGAGGGGGGGTTGGAACCAGATGATCTTAAGGTTCTTTCCAACCCTAAATATTCTATGATTCTATGATTCTATGTCATACACAAGTATGAATGATATTTTTGTTGTTTGGTATTAAAGAATTACTAGGGTAATGTATGTCTCAAGCAGCAATGTGTAGCTAACCAAAGCTAGGCTGCTGGAACACAATCTGAAGGGGACTGGGGAGTAAAACACTTGTTTGGAAGTTGCTTATTTTGATATAGGACTTAGAAGAAAAAGTGTAAAATGTATCTGAATTTATACTGCTTCAGTACTGTGCAGCTTGATTCTAAACAATTTATCTTCTGAATAACTAAACTGGGACAGGCTAGATAACTGATTTTGTTAGACATCTTTTCCTTGTTGTATAAGAGGCACAGAATAAAATTTAGCAATCCAAGAAGTGTTGTGGACCTAGCCTTCAGTTGTATTTGTGCCCACCTCTTCCTGAGTTTCTCTGAGTTGATGAAGAACTCCTGACATAATTTAGAACAAGAAGCTTGCCTGAAATACAGGAGTATTTTGGCTACACTGGGGGCCTATCCAGATATTTTCTATGCAGACAATTTTTTTTTCTTTCAATAACATTTTCAACAATGATTCATTAGTGTAGATGTTAAAAAGAAGAAAAAAAGAAAGAAAGAAATGAGACTTTAGAGAATTCCAGTAAAAAGCAGATGTTCTCATTCATGGGGCAATACTAAACCTCATGCGGCTGGGTGATATTACTGGAGGGCTACAACATGTCCCGTGCTTGTGTCAGATCTGTATTAAGGAAATTCTTCCTGTCTTGAAAGCCCAGCTTCATTACGTATGTTGAAATCATAATAAAGGTGGCATCATTTCAATAGTATGTGTTCAATTGCTGTTGCACCTCAGAGCAGAAATGAAAGATTTTGGCTTTGTCTCTGCTCTGTTGTGAAAGTGGGTAGTCTTGGTCATCTTGAGCTGAAAGAGCAAAATGTATGTTAAAAGGGTCCTTTGACATATTTAAAGCATACTTGCTATCCAAACATTCTGTAGAGGTCAGTTAATGCCTTTATGCTACTGACATTGCTGCTGTTTCTTTTCTAATGGTTTTAATTAAAACATATGGTGAGTATGCATGCCAAGTGAGCTACTGAATTCATTTAAGTTGATGAGAAACCTTTAATTGACTTCCGGTAGAGACTGGTTTTCCTTTCTAGTGTGTGTCCTTAATTTAGAAGTTTGTAGACTTGAAGAAGAGATGACTTTACGATGGCAAAGTGCAGTAGTATATGCAGGCTGCGTATAGCTCCAGCAGTAATACTATGAAAATTTAATGTTACTGATCAACACAAACTTTTTTCTTTTTTTGAGACAGCAGGCTTGTTTTGGCCTCAGTCCAGAAAAAACATTAATTTGGTACTTATTTTAATGCATATGACTCATCTAGTGGCTTGGAACAACTCTTAAACACATGATACACATTCTTAAGGTTTTTAGCTGTATGAAAATAGTCCTGCCCTTGCTGCTATCTGGTTCTTCAATGACCTATGAATAATGAATACTTGATATTTTTGTGAATACTGCGTATGTACCCAGAGTTTTTATTCTTTGCAGACATGGTGAAAGGTTTGTGTATCAAAAAACTGCTTTAATAAAAAGCAAAGTCTCTTTTTTATCTTTTTATTCTTACATCACCACAGCTGTAATTACCCTATTAGACTTTAAACATTAGGTGTTTAAATGATGGCAATGCTCCAGTGACGAAGGGGATAATGTTAAACTTTAGCGTCAGAAAAACAGAGTGTATTTGTGGATTAACTCTGCAAAAGATTGAGGATTTTAGCATTGCAAAATCAGAATAATTCCATTTGGGTGAACACTGTCTTCCACATACGGTTCTTGGATTTAGCTTATCAAGTTAGTACCAAAAGAAGTGCTATTTGAAGTTATGCTTTTTTACGCTTCAGAGGGTTTTGTGAATAAGTACATTGTTAATAAGTGTTGAAGTTGACTGTTAAATACCTTGGCCTCCTCAAGTTTAAGAGTCCAATTTGGAAGCCTGATAGTGGACTAGAATACAAGTATACAAGTAGATTTTCATGAAAGATATCTTCTGTCTCTAGAGATGCTCTTGTACTATTTCTTTAATTGGGCTTTACTCCAGGAATGTCAATGAGATTATAGAATAGGCTATACTTACAACTTGGTGAAAGAAAAGCTAGGGATTTGATTTGAATGCATGAGATCTAAGTGGGCAAGTGATCAGTTAGTACTTAGGGTGCTCCTTTGTTATATATACTGCAATGCTTTCAACAAGCTAATGATATGCTGAGTGCCACTCTATTTGATTTGGGAGACAACATAAGTGAAAATGTGATCCTTCTGTGAAGTGGTATACATTTTCTTTGAATTCATTGAGTCTGGAATTTGTGGGCACAAGCATGCTTATCATACATTGATAGACATTTCCTGGTTAAGCCTTTGTATGGCTTGTCGTACATTGACTTTGATGGGAGGCTGTTTCCGTCATAGAATGCAACTGAAAAATAGAGTATTTTTGTTGTAAAGCTTGATGTGGCTTTGCACCTTTTCATTTGTCAGTGATAAGTAGCAGGTAACACATGATAAACTTGCATCAACCTTCTCAGTAAAACCCTTTCATGACAAAAACAGAACAGAAATAAGAACACACCCATACATGACATAACTCGCCCAGCCCAGGAAATGGTCTCCTTTTCTTTCACCTGAAGGTTTAGCTGTTAGAAGGAAGGGGAAGCAGTGGAGTTCCACAAGCTTATCTGGATTATTTCTATGAACAAAATTGCTAAGATAAGCAAAATGGGGCAATTTGTCAAATAAAAATGACAAGAGTGATTAAACATAAGAATGACAAGTCTGGGTAGCTGCACTATTAAATATAGCTATTTTTTAAAGCGACTCTTCCACAAAACCTATATACTGATTGATTCAAACTCCCATAACAGAATAGGAAAAAATCAACATAAAATAAATTGTAATGTAAAAATGATAAGGGACCAGTATTTGTTTGAAAACTAAACGTTACAAAAGGTGCAAAAATCCATTAGTCCTTCAAGAAAATATGAAATACAGAGGATTCTCTTTAGAAAATATGGCACATAGCTGCCATATTTTCCAATGCATTGTATATTATAGGTGTTTGTTGTTGGCATATCAGAGGCAGATTAAATAAAAAATCCATTTGGCTTCAACGTACTATAAAAAAAGGACAGGTTTTGTTAAATATTACCCTAAAAGAAAAAATGCTAATGGCTTGCAGCTTATACAATGTAATCATGACTCCATAAATTCTGCTGTATGCTGGACCAAACTTTGTAACAGAGGAGTCCAAGGCCTCACATTTTGTTGTTGCATTTTTACAGGAGTACAAACTCCTGAAAAATTAAGGTTTCCATCTAATCGAGCATTAAACCAATTTGCTTTCAATACTAGATGAAAAATGTCAGAAAAATCTCTGTTCATGAAAATACTACTGCTATATTAATGTTACTTTTAATTTTTAATGCAATAAGGCACTTTTAGGGAAAGATATAAAACTATCTTCTGCTGTTGAAGAAATATCATTGTACACCTAGTCTTAATGTTACTACGTTGTTTGATCATGACAGGGATAGCATGTGAAAGCAATGTGTTTAGGAATCTGTGTGAACAGTGGTGTGAGTTGATTTTAAAGTAATCTGCCACTTTGTGTTTAGAGACTGTGGCTTTCCTTCTCTGGGAATGATTTCAGAACACTTTGGGAAGAATTTAAATCTGTGGGACATTGTTTTATGTTTGTGTCTGCTAAATACCTTCTGGAGAGAGGAAATTGTTCTAAGTGCAGAGAAAACTTAAATTTCTGCTTGGGATTTGGAATTGTTACAAAATCCGAAAACACAAAGTAAACGCAGTGTAAAAGTAGTGCTAATGATTTTCTCCATTCTCTCATTGCTACAATCTGGAAGTGTCACTCTGCTTTTCTTGTTTAAATGGAGGTTCTATTTTGTTGGAAAAAAGATTCAATCTCTGGAAAATTTACAGTATGAGTGAGTACTCATTGCTGGTAGTCAGTCCTCAAAACGACAGAATAATTTTGAAGTGAGAAGTGTCAGGAAAAAATGTGTGCTTGCCTGCTCTGAATCAGGAGGGAAGAATTTCCATAGTAATGCCTCACCAAGACTGTTCTAATACAGTAGTGGGCAGATTTTGAAATTGTGTCTTTGACTTGAGAAACACTGAACATCTATTTTTGAAAGGTAAATTTAATTGTGTAGTCAATTGTGATAGGATAACTTCAGTGCATCTCCTTGAAAAGATTTCTCAAAATTTTAATGTTGCACAGCAAAATGAGGCTGTATCTAGAAAAAACAAAACTAAAAACAAAACAACCCCCCCCCAAACGAATAAAAAACCCTCACACTCCATAAGCAAACAAATAAATAACAAAACTGAAAACCACTGCCAAAAAATCCTAGACCAAACTGGCTCTGACATAGCACCAACCTGTGCATATGAGCATCTTAAATGCAAAGGTCAAATTAAGATAAAAGTCTGTCAATACTGCAGTAAGAATTTTGGCCATAAGATAGGACAAAACATGAGTAGATTCTTATTAACTAATAACAATAATAAAATCCCTCTCAGAGATTCAGAATGTATTTTATTGTTTTCTACTGCATTCATTCCTAGGCTGTTGGTTGCATTTTGCTCACTTTGGGAATAGAAAATATATTTGGGTCTCTTCAGGCAAAGATCAATGAAATTCTTTTGCTACTTTCTCTTTTGTATCAGGATCTATAGAGCTAGACTGGGATAGTGACATATGATTATGAGCTCAGCAACAGAATTTCCATTCTAAAATACTTTTTTCATTAACATTTATGCTCCTTTGACATTCACTTTAGCTAGATGCATGGTTTCATGAGCACTGATAATGTGAATAATCGATTCACTACACAGAGAGGTTTATTTAACACATTTATTTCTTTAACAGGTGTATTTTACATTTGTACTTAACCTTCTTTGTGCTAAAGGTATATTACTTAAAAAAGTAATTCCTTTGAAAAGCATAAAATAAAAAGCTCTAGTGCACCTTATTTAGTTTGCAGTATGGGTGATGTATTTTTAGAGATCTTGGAAAAATATTTGACTAAATTTTCTGTTTGCTTAAATTGACAGTTTAATCTTTTAAGGGTCTCCTAGCAATACACTCTCAGTACATAATGGAGTTATAACAAAGGAAATTATGTGGGCTTTGTGAGAGTTATAAAATCTCTGATTTTGAGAATGACGACTTTTCATCAAACAATAATCAAAACTGTACTTTATCACTTCAAAGCTTACTTCATATGTAAGCCAGAAAAGAGCCCAGTCATTATTTAAATCCAGCCTTGGTGTCATCTGAACCTTGACACACTTGTAAAGTGGGCTGATGCCAATCTGATGAAGTCTAACCATGCCAAGTGCAAGGTCCTACACCTGGGTCAGAGCAATCCCAGGCACAGCTACAGGTTGGGCAGAGAAGAGATTAAGAGCAGCCCTGCAGAGAAGGACTTGGGGGTGCTGGTCAATGAGAAAATGAACATGAGCCGGCTTCAGTGTGGGTTTGCAGCCCAGAAAGCCAAATGTATCCTGGGCTGCATCAAAAGGAGTGTGAGCAGCAGGTCGAGGGAGGTGATCCTGCCCCTCTAGTCTGCTCTTGCGAGACCTCACTTGGAATATTGTGTACAGTTCTGATGTCCTCAACATAAAAAGGATGTGGAACTGCTGGAACAAGTCCAGAGGAGGGCCACGAGGATGATCATGGGACTGGAGCACCTCCTGTATGAAGATAGGATGAGAAAGTTGGGGCTGTTCAGCCTGGAGAAGAGAAGGTTGAGTGGAGACCTCATAGCAGCCTTCCTGTATCTGAAGGGGGCCTATAGGGATGTTGGGGCAGGATTCTTCATTAGGGACTGTAGTGATAGGACGAGGGGTAACAGGTTCAAACTTGAACAGAGGAAGTTCAGATTGGATATGAGGAAGAAATTCTTTACTGTAAGGGTGGTGAGGCACTGGAGTGGGCTGCCCAGGGAAGTTGTGAGTGCTCCATCCCTGGCGGTTTTCAAGGCCAGGTTGTACAGAGACTTGGGTTGCATGGTTTAGTGTGAGGTGTCCGTGCCCATGGCAGGGGGGTTGGAACCAGATGATCTTAAGGTCCTTTCCAACCCTAACTATTCTATGATTCTATGATTTGATACCATGGCAGTGTTAGAAAGGCAATGAACATTTTGGGAGATAGTTATTTCTGATTTCTTTTTTTTTTTAATAAAATGATGACTTAGGGATAAGACTGGCGAAAAGTTGAGTAAAAAAACCCACGCAATTCTTTTTTTTCCAAGTGCTTTGAGAAAAGTAAGAACATTTGATGAATGAAATGTCTTCTGTATTTCGCAAAATGTAACTGCAATAATGTGACACTTTTTCTAGCTAAGTAACCTGAAACAAGTCACTACTGTGGATGTGTCAGCAAACAAGTTCCATTCTATTCCAATTTGTGTACTTCGGATGTCTAATTTGCAGTGGTTGGATATTAGCAGCAACAACCTGAAAGACCTCCCGGAAGACATAGACAGGTAGTTTGTGTTTTTAATTTATTGGCAAGCTTGTGAACTACAAAGCAAATCTAGAAAGTAACAAGCTTCTAAGGGACACCAATAATGAAAAATTACATGAGAAAATCTCATTTGGAAATGCATCATACGGTTTTGCATGTAAGTTTTACCATCATTTTTGGTGGCATAGGTTAGATGACAGAAACTGCACTTTCATTGCTGGCAGATTGCACAGTCAATGCCTCTACTTTTCAGTTAACTAATTAGATTTTCTGCTGCATTAATGACAGCATTGTTCTTTAGGAAGTTCATGGGGCATACTGTCTCAGTTCAAGCAAAGGGTATATGGAGTTGGCAGCAGTATCACTCTGGAGGGTAAATAGGGTGGAGAGAAAGACGAACTACAGCATATTTAAAGAACCTGATGAACTTTGACAGCAAAGCAGAAAAATACTAGGAAGACTGAAAAATATGCTGCCAATTTTCCCCTCCTACTGTGAAGTATACATTCATGCGCACACATATACTTACGTTCTCAATTTAGAGATCCACTGGAGATATTTTAACAAAAATCATCCTGGTCCCTGTAGTGGGACTTATTAGTCTCAGAAAGCACTTATTCCTTGGCCTATTTATTCACTTTGGAGTCCTGTTGTAATCTGGTTTACAGAACTTTTCATAAAAATATGCAAAGAAACAACAGATTAATTAAAGTTTATATTTTAAAGAATATGGGTTATTTGTTGAGTTGGGAATAGAGATTCTTGAGGAAGAAGAAACTCCACACAAAATTTATTCAGCCTTACCTTTTGCAAACCCCTTGTTGCTGGTCAAAAAGACCTTTCTGGGACGTTGCGTAATTACAGATTTCTCTGACAGCAGGGCCTGAAATCTTTTGTATTAGTAACTCAGATGCTCTAACAATAACAGTATAAAATTGACATTTTTTTCCAGATCTGAACAGGTATTTGATTAATTTTAAAGAGCTTCTAATAAGATTTCTATTTTATGGAAGAATACTCCCAAAACTTAAGTGTCATTTCCCCTCTATAACCCATACATATTCCTCTACCTCCAAAATGCTCCTTTTCTACATTTCTTCTTTTCTGTTTTTGTACAATGGTGTTTAAGGAATGGGCTTTTCCTGTCAAATCAGACAAACCTGTTTCATCAGTTTGCTATGCTTTTTATCTTCTATCTACTCCAAGGAATAAATGCTCAGTCACAAATTGCTATTGCATTAGGAAAAGAACTAGGGTAAATAAAGAAAAGCAAGCTAAATGTCTTCCTTTACAAAACATTGTCAATAAATTGATTTCAATGGGAAAACTTGCAAGAGCTGTATGACCAGAAGCTCGTCTTTCTTTTACTCCCCACAGTATTAATTACGAGTGAAAAACAGTTGACGGGAATATACTGCCTAGCACAAATGTCTCTAGTTCATAGAATCCAGAATATGGGCAAAGGTGTGAGCTGGTGACCCGTATATTTCATCAGTTCCAGGATACACATAGTGAGCCTTTATATCATATTCTGTCAACATGTGTATGAAAACTCAGTAATTTTTTGTGTTCTTTTATCTGGGTCATGCTTCTGAGTACTTTTCAGGGGTATGCTATTAATATCTATAACATTGAACCATGACTGGAAATTTCCACTAAAGTTAGTTGGTGACAGTTTGTGAAAGTGTGGTATAAGTAATTTTTGAGAAGCCAAAGATGGTGCATGTTGTTCTTTTGTACATGATTAATTCTGTTTTGCTATCTTGGATAGATACTCCTGCCTGAAATGAATATTTTGATATTTTCATCTTTCACATTTTTACAGGTTAGATCAACTTCAGACACTTCTCCTACAGAAAAACAAGTTGACTTATCTTCCACGAGCTCTTGTCAATATGCCAAAGCTCAGTTTGCTAGTTGTCAGTGGTGATGACCTGGTTGAGATACCCACCGCTGTCTGTGAGTCAACCACAGGTTTAAAGTAAGTAAAAGAGAGAAAATATGTTCTAAGAGCACAAGGTAGGTGCATTCAGCAGAAATATTTTCACAAGGACCAGTTTCTACCACACCTGGTGGTCAAATTGGGACTCAATTTATAACAGAGTGGTTCAGGAGGCATTAGAAAGCTTGGAAAATGCGGAGGAACAGCAGTTTTCTGATTTTAATCTGCCACTTCCCCACACTGTACATCTGTATGCCTAAACTCCTATTTCTGTGTAGACATGGCTGTAGTAGCTCTAACTCTGAAGTCTCATAGTCATGCCCCAGATCAAGACCAGGAAACTGGCAACTTGCGATTGATGAGCTCAGTGCTGCCAATAAAATGCTGCTGGAAGTGGGAGACATGGCTAGTTTAAAGTCTAAATAGTGTCACGTGAGTTTAGTAGCTCATATTTTTTTTTTGTTGTGAAGCAGCACCTTGTTGCTGCATGCAGGATAAGTCTAAAAGGCCTTTTAGTCTGCAGTTACAATGATCTTGCATTTCTACAGGCAATGTTCAGGACTTTGATTATGAAACCATTCGAGACTCCATACTGGGTCTGACTGGGATGGAGTTAACTTTCCCCATAGCAGTCCTCATAGTGCTGTATTTGTATTTGTAGCTAGAATGGTGTTGATAACACACCAAGGTTTTTTGCTACTGTTGAGCAGGGTTCCCACATCAAGGCTGCCTCTTCAACACCCCTCACAAGGGCCAGTGGGCTGAGGATGAGCAAGAGGTTGGGAGGGGATGCAGCTGGGACAGATGACTCAAACTGGCTAAACGGATATTCTATACTGTATGGTGTAATGCTCAGCAATAAGATCAAGAGAAAGCTTTGGAAGGCAAACACCTTAATAAGGTTATTATATACCTCTTACCCATGCTGAGAGCCTGGTTCCCAAGAAAGGGCTGGGCATTGCCTGTTGATAAGTAGAGAATGTAGAGAATGATATATTTTTTATTTTTTTTAATATTTATTTTGCTTTATTTTTCTTTTGTGAATGGCTTTTGGTTTTCTACATTAAGCTGTCTTTATCTCAGCCTATGATTTCTTCATTTTATATTCTCCCCTACCCTGCTGCAGAGAGTGAGTGAGGGCTGCTTGGTGGGAGCCTGGCAGCCAAGATCAACAGACCACAGAGTCACAAAGAATTCACGAGATTTTGAAAAGTTGTATGATTTGTTGGCCCATTTGTTCTTTAGAAAGTAACATTTCTTGGATTTTTTTTTACTTCTTGAATGGGAAAAGCATCAGAGACTTTCAAATTGTTACAGACTTAATTTGCACGTTATTTTAGATGTTAAGGTGACCATCTAGTTTCTCATCTGCAATGTGTAACTTTAGGAAATTTGCAAATATGACACAATACATACCCAGTCATGTGTTGTAAAAGAAAATTAGCATAACAAGTACCAATAAAAATGGAGATACATATTGTCAGTGAAGTAATACTGTCAAAATTCCATATTACAGCAGTTATTAAGGAGTTCGCACTGCTCAGTAACAGCTGCAAAATTACTGTGTAGTCCTTCATAAGTTTAATAATGAAGAAATATATTCCTTAATGCAAAGAATGATTTATGCAGACAAGAAAAAAAAAAAAAAAAACCAACAACAAAAACCAGAGAGCTAAATCTCATAAATTTTATATGGAAAGTGGGGTATAGAGAATGTGCCATTCGAAATTTTTACTTCTAAGAATAAATGGATTCTAATGATTCCACAATGCAAAAACTGAGCAAATGGGCAGAGACACCTCCCACTAAACCATGCCACTCAAGGCTCTGTACAACCTGGCCTTGAATGCTCACAGGGATGGAGCATTCACAACTTCCCTGGGCAACCCACTCCAGTGCCTCACCACCGTTACAGTAAAGAATTTCTTCCTCATATCCAATCTAAACTTCCCCTGTTTAAGTTTTAACCCATTACCCTTTTTCCTATCACTACAGTCCCTAATGAGGAGTCCCTCCCCAGCATCCTTATAGGCCCCCTTCATATGTGGGAAGGCTGCTATGAGGTCTCCATGCAGCCTTCTCTTCTCCAGGCTGAACAGCCCCAACTTTCTCATCCTATCTTCA
>JANRGW010045099.1:4478-41077 GCA_024733675.1 Psilopsiagon aymara | reverse complement strand
CATGGCAGGGGGGTTGGAACTGGATGATCTTAAGGTCCTTTCCAACCCTAACTATTCTGTGATTCTATGATTCTATGCTGACACAAATAACCTACAACCAGAAAACATAAGCCCCGCTCTAGTAGTCTGTCACTTTACAGGATATAGATAATTGCACAATTACTCAGTAATAAGTCATGCTAATTGCTTTCAATTGCTTTCACTGAAGCTGCAGGTTTCCTCATCAAACCTGCCAAGCTCAAATAACTTAAAGTCTATAAACCAGTAAATAATGAGCCTTGAAAACTCCATCTTGCATCTCCTGGTGCCCCTTCTGCCCACAGCAGGGAATGGTTGACCAGGAGCACACCTGATTTCTGCCAAGAACTTTTTTTCTCTTTGTGCCTCCTCAATGCCTGTTTTACATCAATTTAACACTTACAAAAACCTAAGCGGGTATAAAATGCTCAATGGAGAGCAGGGGCTGGAGGCAGGGGGAATGCCCTGCAGCCAGGCAGGGCTCCTGGCACAGCAGGAACAGGGGTGCCACAATGAGACAACAGGAACCAGCCCCACAGCCCCATTCCTCTGGGTAGGGGTTTTTTGTAACACCTTTGTATATTTATTCTTCTCTGCAGGAAGGTGCCAAGGGCTGGCACTTGGGCGAGAGCTCCCGTCTGAAGGAACCACCACTCTCTGATGTGTTGTGTCGGGTCCTGCGAGGAACCACAGTGAGATGCTCCCCTTCTTGAGAAACATCTGCCTTCTCCCTTTCCCTTCTGTGGTTTAATTAAAGCATTTTAGCAATTTATGCTCAGCAGCTTCACACCATAGGAGCTCCATCAGCTCCAAGATCTTGCCTTAGGAGCGCAGCCACTTCAGGTGTTTGCCTGGGCATCAAGGCCCACCCCTCGGTTCTTTTTACCAGCTCAAACACGCTTTAACCCACAAAAGCTCCTTAATGAAGTTACACATTCTTAGCAAACCCAGCTCTTTCAAGGCTATGCTGGTACCTTATCTTTCCAAACATCTTGTGTTCTAATAGGGCCCCAGTGCCTGCCTCCAAGTGTGTTTGTTTACACAAGGGATTCTGGTCCTCAGCAGACTCAGTCCTGTCTCAAACCAGCCACTGCAAAGGTACCGCTGAGAGAGGTAGATGGGGTTTTGCCCCTGGCAAACAGTTCATGTGCTTACACAGGCCGTGCAGCGACAGGAACCATGATCTTTCCCGTCTTGCTAGCCTACCCATGCAGTACTGATGAGTTTATCGATACAGAGCAAAAGCTGAAGTGTAGCAACTCAGTAACACAGAAATATGGCTAACAAGCGCCTTTCATCAGTCACTGACATTGCTTACAGCTTGTCGCCATCAGCAAGTCTCAACATGAGGTCCTGCTCCTTTTGGAAAGGTTTTCCTTCCCTCCCAGGAGCTGGTCTGCAGCAACCACATACAGCAGGGTAACACTGATGTGTTTGGGTATTGATATGATTCCTGCATTGATCACTCTGCTTCCTCATACCTCCTCCTTTGATTCCACACTATGCCGAAGCACCTGGAACTTGGAGAAGTGCCTGGGGGCAGGAGACACTCGGCCCCTGCGCAAAAGCAGAGCATCCATGGAGCCCAAGGAGACCTGAATGTCCTGGGGCAGGAGGAAAGCCAAGGCAGCTGCCATACCTGTCCCTGCAAGGCTTCACCCCCATGCCACAGCTCCATGTATACTAATTAAAATTAACTTATTAAAGTAAATTAAACTTCTCTGGCAGAGAACCTCCCACACCCTTATTTGTGGAGTCTCAGCTTCCAAAGCAGTGCAGCTTCACCCAGGCTGCCCACTGGCCAGGGGGCCTGGCAAATGCTAATTCCCAAATCTTACCCCATCTGGGAGACCATCTTCGACTGAGGCCAAAACCAGGCTAGGAACCACTGTGCTGATAGAGATGGCTTAGCTCCACTACACAAGAAATCTCCCTGATGCTGTCTAGTTTGACACATGACATTTGTCCACCCAAATTTACCTCCCTCCTATGAAGCCTACAGAGAACAGTTTTGACCCTGAATTCAGTGGCAGGCGACCCTGCTGGTTCACTGTTCTTAGCACAGAGAAAACATTACATTTTGGCATATTATTTGTGGATTTCTCAGCTCAACTCAGGTGTTAAAAAATCCAGTTTAACCAATCAGCGAGACCAAACTTGCCTTCCCATAAGGTACTTCTTTATATACGAAACAGCTGACCTGGCTTTCTCCATGTCTCGGGCAAAGAGGTTGGCAGCTGACCTCTAAAGGGGGTTATTAACTTACACCTTGCTTCGTTTCTCCAGAACCAGTCCCTGGGAACACACAGCTGCCATGGAGAATGGTCCATGGTGCCCCCAGTTCCCTCTGGGCTCTCTTCCATCCTGTGGGTAGCCCCCCCCCCATCAGACTTTGCTTTCAGATGAGGGAATATTAACCCCACAGAAAGTAGTTCCCCATTAGGAAAGGCTGGGTTTAACTGAGGCATGATTAATCCTTTGACCTAAGTTGTAACTGTTAGTCAGTGGGTCTTCTAGCAAAATCCCCTAAACAATCTATTTCTATTTTACTTCAGATGGTAGCATATATGTTCAAAGCACCAAATGCTGGGAAACTGAAATAGTTAAGCTTAACAATGGGATCAGTTGTTAAATATATTGATAGTATTTAATCAGTTATTATAAATTTTTAAAAAGTGCTTCAAAAGCCTCAACTTAAATAATAATAGTCAAAGAATGTCAGGAGGACTGAGTCTTCACTGTCTTGTGTACAGCACTCTTAAAATACTAAAAGATGCTGCCATACCAGTATTCAACATCTTCTGTATACTAGTGATTACAGAGGTATAAAGAAGAAGGGAATTAAGGTCACTGAAACAGCACAAGTTCTCCCTTGTCTCAACATAGCTTTCCACCCTGTGTGCTAACTGTGCTTTGCATAGGACCGAGACACCTTACTGAAGAACTTCTGAGGGAATTCATTTTAATAAAGAAATGTAAGTTTTAATAAGGATGCTAAGAAGTCTGTTAAATGCTGTGGGCAGGAAAACTGATGGCATGAAATCTGAGAACATATCTATATAAGCCAAATACTCGCTGGTATTGCAGATTTCCTACTGTTATTTATAATTGTGTTCTGGTCTGGTTATGACATGCTGTCAGTAGAAGAGTAGTTTGCAATGTGTTAGCCTGGGGTCCAATAGTTGTTTTGTGCCACTCAGTGTCCTATGAAATAGAGATCTTCTTCTTTTTTTTATTTCCTTCCAGAACTCAAAATTCAGCCCCCGATTTTCCTCCTGCAGCCCCAAGTAACCCCATAGTCCCTACAACTTGGCTTGCTAGGACTAGTGGAGTTCAAATAACAGGTTTCTTTCCCTGTCAGCTGTTGAGTTCCTGTCTCTTCCTAGCTGCTTGCCCCAGGGAGGGCCTCTTCCTTATCCCCGCCAGGAACAGGAACCCTTGTGAAGTGCAGAGATTGTCCTGTTTTGTCTTGCAAATCCACAACCCAAGACCCAAGTTTCAGGACTCTTTGGAAAGAAGCAGCTTTGGCCTGCATTTCTAAAAGTGGTCTAGTACTTTAGGAGCTACTTTTGTGCCTAATTTTTTTGAAGGAACTGAGTGCTTACATGGCTTTTAGGACCTATGGCCCTCATCCAACACAAAAGAGCAGCTGTTTTGGCATTTTAGGTTTTCCAATGTGCATAAGGAGACTTAATAAAGAGCAATGGTATCTTGTGCTTCATCTTAAAAAGCATAGTAATATATTTATATGAGAATTAATTAGCATTGCAGGATAATAGAAACACAGAACGGTTAGGGTTTGAAAGGACCTTAAGATCACCCAGATCCAACTGCCTGCCATGGCCACGGGCACCTCACACTAGACCATGTTGGCCAAGACTCTGTCCACCCTGTCCTTGAACACTGCCAGGGATGGATCATTCACAACCTCCCCAGGCAACCCATTCCAGTGCCTCACCACCCTTACAGTAAAGAACTTCCTCCTTATATCCAATCTAAACTTCCCCTGTTTAAGTTTGAACCCATTCCTCTTGCCTCTCACTACAGTCCCTAATGAAGAGTCCCTCCCCAGCATCCTTGTAGGCTCCCTTCAGATACTGGAAGGCTGCTCTGAGGTCTCCATGCAGCCTTCTCTTCTCCAGGCTGAACAGCCCCAGTTAGTTGGTTACATTTGAGATAAATACAGGGAATAACATATTAAAGCACAATATTATATAAAAAAATTTATCTAAACAGAACACAGAGAATGGCCACCAGAGCTGTGCCCTGACTTAGGGAAAATGGATGCTTTGACCTGAATGGTACTCGGCCAAAGCGTCTCCCTTTTGGCCAGTATGCTTGGCTTCCTTCCATGGGGAGCCAGGAGAGAGGGAGAGGGGACATTCAGTGCATATGCATTTACTGCTGGTAGTAAAGTTAGGACTGTAATATGGGAAGTGCTTAGGAGCTCCAGCATGTATCTTGGTATTGCAGGAGAATAAGGGAAAAAAACAGTCAAATATCACAAACGGCAGGCTTGGAAGAGCAGAAGAGGGTGACACCTTTAGCTAACCTACAAAATCCTTGTCAACAGGTATTGATGAGATTTAGGATCCAAAACATCACTGAGTAGTTAAGCAGGTAATGAGGATGTCTGACATTTTTTAGACAGGATAGAGAAATTGCTAGAGATCTAAACCACAGTGATTCAGAGACCAATCTCTCATTAAAAGCTCAGAGGCAGAATTCGAGGTTATTTCACATTTCATATTTTTCCTCTGAGAAGCTTCTTAAACCTTCTTCTGAGATAGCTGGTACTGGCTGCTCTAAAAACAAGACGCTGCAATGCCATGTGTTGGGCTGGATTTTAATCTCCATTTGAAATTTCAAGAAGTCCTGTAACTTGATTGAACAAATCCTGACCTAATTTACGGTAAACAATATTCTAGATAGCAAGGCAGGAAGAATAGCCTGGTTTCTGACAGTAAGAGTGGTGGACTACGATATCAGGAGACACCATTCTGTTGGATATTTATGCCAGAGACAGACATGGACATTTTGTGGTTTTCTGTGCACAAAGCCCATTTAGATGTAATCCATCTTGGAATGAAAAAGGGTCCATTTGCTCTGCCAGAGCAGGGGCAAACAGGAGTTATTAACTGTTTGATTTAATTAAGTATCATAGCTGCAAATAGGGGCTTTTCTGTGTTTGGGAATCGGTTTCAAGGTCACTTGGCGGCTGGCAGTGTCACATACAGAAGAGAAAGAGCTCAGTCCAACAGCAGGGACAGCAGTATCTTTCTCTTGGCAGTAGGCTAATCAGGAAAATGTTGATACAAGGTGATGACATACTGCCCTCCTGAATATGCAGATGAGTCTACATCAGACTTGGATATGGAAAATGGAATGCTGTTACCAGAACCACCTGATCCCAACAATTTAGAAGTTAAGGTGAATTGAGGTCATGTAGCCATGGAGAGAAAAAGCCAGGACAAAATGCATTGACAATAAAATATGTCTAGTATATTGTGGGCAATTTCAGCTGAGTCACTTGGACAATAATGGAGTAAATCCCAGCATTGTGAAGAGCAATCCCACCTACATATTTTGGAACTGTTCCAGTTTGCTTAGCACTTTCCACAAGGCATTCAAGCAGGAATGCCCTTTCACCATTTTGCTACATGAATCTTCTGCATGAGGAGTTTCTGTCAGTTCCTGGAGCATAAATTTTCAGTCTCAAATGTTACATTTATTCTATAGTTTGCTTCCCTGGGTTTTTCATGCAAGATTTCATAATTACAGAGGCAATATTGTAAAAATCTGTCAGTCTTGGGAGAAATTCAAGTATTTTCAACTTGCTGCACAGACTTGTACAATTCTATGGCGTATAAACTTATTTCCTCTAGCCCCTATTTCCACTGGCCAGAGGGTAAAACACCGGTGCTAATTTAAACCTTTAGCTTTACTGCTAACTTGCACCATTTGAGAAGGTCTATCTCTATGTGTTTCTAGCTGATGAGTCCTGCCATAATTTAGCTCCTTACTGTATGTCTGACCTTATTAAACAGCATGTCTTGTTTACATTCTGTTGGAGAACAGTTGTCATGTAAAGCCTTTATAACTCAATTGCCTGTTAGATGAGATTCATTTGCTCTTCATCTTGGAAGCAGAACCCCCACACAAATTAGATCTACCTGGATCCTAATGAAATTGTAACAAATGTTGGCATGCAGTTTCTCTCATCTTTTTAATGATAAATGTCATAGAAAAATAAGCTTTCAAGTAATTGCTTTTACTCACAGTTAACTTGTTAGAGCATGAGAAAAAGCCCCACTTTTCTTTTTTAGACTTCTTTTTCAGTAAATTGTTAGAAAACTAGATTTGTGTTACAAAACTTGAGGTAGTTTAATCTCGCTCTGTTTTACAGTACTCAAAATGGTTTCTGTCTCATCCCATGTCCAGTATGAGAAGGGAAAGTTAGAGCTGCTTAGTAGACTAGATTTACAACATTGTTGAATTTAAACAGTTCTCAAAGTCCCCTGACTGAATGCAGTGCTGTGACAGTGTTAATTCAATAGGAGGGATGACATAGTACATCCAATGAGCAGCTTTTGTGGAACTCAGACAACAAATCATTACCTACATCTAAAATTGCCCTATGCCTCCTCAGTTTCTCTGAAGCAGAGAGACACTAAATTTTATGATACTGTATTTTCCAGGAATCCTAATACGAGCCCCTTGGCACAGAATGCAGGTATGGCCCAACACACTTCACAACTAGGTACTCGTCCTTTGGTCTTGCCTGTGGATGCTGCAGTTTTCAGCAACCAGAGCAAACACTGTGACAGAGGTCATCCTCACTCAGTTTCACGAGTCATGGCTTGATGGAGATGGAGATGGAGCAGAGCCTTCCCAGCATACCTCCAGGGTTAGATCGAGGACCTTGTTCAGCACACTGGGCAATCGCACCATTTTCGACAGTACTGATGGGTAAAATCAAACACCTGCATGTAACCACCTGTGGGGTCGTGCTGTAAACTAGATCAGTGTTGAGCTTCTCTGGCTTTAAAGAACCCCACCCTACACCCAAAACATTCTGTCTTCAGTGCTGTTTGTAGGGAACTGTATTCATACAGCCACAAATATGGTGCCCCATGGCATGCAAATGGGCAAGGAGAGACAAGAGAACAAGAAAGAAGTCTGTAAGCTGGTACTGTCACCAAAGTCCCCCCATCCACATTGCTGGATGATTTCCACACTCCCAGATAGTTCCCTGAAGCACCCAAGGCATGAGACACTCTTTGATCCACCCCTCCACAATCAGCACGGACATCTTGTACTCATACTTTCCCTGCACCCAAGGCTCTGGGGCTGGAGCATCTAAACCATTCCAATGTGGGAATGCTTCTAGAGCAAGTTCGTCTTTCCTTCTCCATCTGATGATGTATTACATTGAAAGGGTTTGGAAAAGATTTTCCTTCTAACCATATGGAACAGTCCAGGGTGAGGGAAGGGTGGAGAAAATGCAAGAAACAAACAGAACTTTTTCTCAAAGGATTTTTCACTTTCATCCTACTTTAAAGTCTCCCTTATAAATTCTTGCATCCAAACAGTGCCAGAATATTTCAAAAAGACAAGCTGAAATTTTTCCTTCTGCAATAGCAATTGAAAAGCTTTTTTTGAATATACTTAATCAATGCATGCTGATATCTTACCAGATGCGTAAATCAGATACTCCCCAAGGTACCATTGGATGGGGCAACATGTCAGAGCCAGGAAGGAGGAATGTCACAAAACTAGCTAATCACATTGTGTCTGAGCCTCAGTCTGAAGCTGTCGACAAGTTCAAAGTATTACTGCAAGAGCAGCAGTCCTAAGAAATAAAGCAGCATCCTAAGGGTACATGGGATCAGACCTATATTGCTGTACAAGCATAGGCATTTGAATGGATCCAGCAGAAGAGTTCAAAGGTTTGCTAGACTGGAGAGGTCTGTCAGGTGAACATACCTAAATCACTTCCATTCCTGCAGTTAACCCCATCCTGGGGGAAAAGTTTAATATACCACCTGGCTTCCTTGGACTTAATCCCCAAAAGACCTCCTTCACCTGAGTTGCTGAGGGGCTAACAAATTAAGACATAAACTGACACATCTGGCTGCACAGTGGGATGTTTTAATGACTCTGCCTCTCCACCCTCTCCTGTGCTGTGAGTGTTCACAATGGCAGCACAGGGACCCACAAACTCCATGTGTTACCATATTGGCTTTATCTTGTTCAGGAGATTGAAAAGCTGACAGCAAATAAAGAAGATACTGCACTCAACAATTTCCTGTTGCACATGGAAAGGCAGCTTCCAGGTGCTGATTCCTACATAATGCTTGCCAGCTGGGCTCCTGACAGCAGGTACCTTTTGGGATGGGCCTTCCCCCCCCCCCCCAACTCCACTATCGTATGCAATCAGAGGACTTCTAGAACACTAGCCATTTCAAACCAGGCTTGAAACTGGTTTCTGCTGCCAGAATAGGGCAAAATTTGTTAACAGGAGTTAAGAATTTGGTCCCACTATCTACATAGATTACCCTTAAATAAGAAAGAAGCTGAGAGATAATGTCTATAGGCTGCAGTATCAGTGCTACTGATAAGGTTGATGTTTTGGAAAGAAAAAAACAGCTTATAAAGCTATTCTGTCAGAAATATGTCTGCTCTTCCCAAAAGGGTGACCTTTCAATACAAATCTGTACAGTTCAGGAGATTCAGATACTCAGTCTCACTCGTGATGGTGGCTCAAGTTCCAGATCAGTTTGTGGGAATTACCCGGCTGTGAGTTCTGCTACACTCTGCTTTCTTTTCCTAATGATTCCCCCATCTGACAATTACAGGTCAGTTTGCTGCCAGACCCATCTTGTGCTCTTTCTGAAAGCTTTTATTTCTAACAAATCACCAGTGAATAGCAACTGCTGCCTCCTTCGATATGCCTCATGTGTTTCGCTCCTGATGACTTGTGCAATGCTCAGGACCAAGAGAACAAGTAACCTTTATTTACTTCATAGATCCTGACAATTACTGATGTAGTTACACTGGAAACTTCGTCAGAGGTCTTAATTAGGCTTTGCTTATAGCTGAGCACGATCTGCCCACAGCTGTGCTGCCCCAGGCTCTGTGCACTGATGAGTTTTCATAAGCAAATTAATTCCAGAGCAAGAAACCTCCAGGTGAAGGTGCTTCCAGGAAAGCAGCGCTGGGGACTTCTTCTCCACTGCAGAGCTGAGTGATTTGCCCCAGCATGTCAGCAGAGGATCTGTCTGCCTGGAGACTCCCTCCCACCGGTGAGATATAGGGATAATTCTCCACCTTTCTGGGGTGTGGAATTTCTCTGTTGCTCTGTGTGGTTCTGTGTGTTTCTAATGACCATCTGCCATAGCTTTTCTATTCAGAGTTCCTAGATCTACCAGAACAAGGCACTGCGTTGATCTGCTGTGCACAGCAACTTGAGCTAAGGTGCTTCCATTTCCTGTTCTAGAGTAAGGTACTGCTGTTCTTGCCCAGAATGACCATCTGTAGTAGCAGCTCTTTCACTGGTAGAGTGGTGGAAGCTATTGTGAAAGGTCAGCCAACTCTGCTATGAGCAAGTATAAAAATGCAATCCACAGGCAGAGCAGGCAAGTAACAGTACAGGTAGGGGCCTGATGTAATAAGGAAAAAGAACAGCTAAGCGGGCAAACGAACTGATTCGTAACAGAAGCAAAAATCTCACTTTGGCAGCCTCCCCCACTGAGCTATCTATATACCAGCAATTGGTTTTCCCAAAGGCCTAATCCTGAAATATCTAAATGCTTGTGAGCTTCAGAGCTGTCCCCCAAATCCTTGCAGAACTCACGTTCCTTTCCTATGTCTTACTCCAGGTACTAAGCCAGAAAAACGTAAGAATGGAAAAGGCTGGAAAAATGAAAGCAATACCATTTAATGCCCCATCCCTGGGGCAGGTTGACTGGGGCGTTAAGCAACCTGGTCTAGTGAAAGGTGTCCCTGCCAACTGCAGGGGAGTTAGAACTGGATGAGCTTTAAGGTCCCTTCCAAACCATTATATGATTCTATGATTAATGGGTGTAATAATCAAATCAGGTCTATTCTGCTTATTCCCTGTGATTGTAGACTGCATAACTGACCTCCTGTACAGCTGTGTATGAATGGACATTATTCTACAACCAGTCATGCAACCATAACAAAACCTACGTCATGGGAAGCACAAGACATCACACTCATCTTTGATCAATCACAGGCTGATGAAGCAGAAGACAGCGAGCCCAACAGCTACTCTTCATTCAGGCTAAATAGAAGGCCAATTAAGCCCCTTCACAGAGGAAGATGGCCGGGCACAGCAGAAGTCACTGCCCAGATACATAAGGTGCGCATGGATTTGCAATGGTAGCAGAAGCTTAGATACAGCTGGTTGGGCTACATGAGCCTGTATGAAACAGAATCAGAAGCCCAGCGGAGAGTAAGCTCTAATTTCCACCAGGAAGGAAGTGAGCAGCTCTTTGAAATACCAGCTTAGCTAGAAACTGAAGACTGGGCACGGTCACTGAGAGAAGTACTCATTTATGCGTGCTCCTGCAGTGTTCCGAGATACAGTGCTGCATTAAGACATGAATTTATCAATGGGCTTATTTTTCTCCTAGAAGAACCCAGCTAACTGTTCAGGCCAGGAGGATCACTGTGTGACCGCAAGATACATACTGCAAATGCTAGTAAAGGAAAACAGTTCTTCCTTGATGTATTTATTACTAGATCTCAAAATAATAGCACAAACCCTTCCCCAGATACCAAATGGCCAGTAAAATCAAGGCTAGGTATTTTCCTAAAATGCAGACTGCAGTTGAAAGGGAAATTATTGACTTAATCAGAAAGTCAGCGGAGGTGGCTCTACAGGGCGCATTATTTGGAAGGGAGAATAAAATTGTACTCTTACCTCCTGATCATAACATTTATGATCAAAGTAGGCATCTTGTTAAGACAAATATTTTGTCTACTCCTTTAGTTTTTCTAGATAAGACATGCATAAAAATCGGTTGATCTACACTGCGCCTAAGGGGCTGTTTTGCAAAGAATACAAATGGGAGGAGATGCATCCTCTCCGAAGCACAGCATGGGGGAGTAGTGTTACAAAGCCAAGGAATTAACTTAGCTGGATACAGTTATTTGGCGTACGTGCCTAATTTGGAAATTCAGTAAATAATGATTAAATCATTAAACAATAGCTCACACTTCATACAAAATTATTAACACAGGTTTTATACTTTCTCTTCTATCCCCTATCCATTATCTTACTTGTGGATGATTTTGTTGGGGTAATTGCCTTGGAGTGCCATACTCTTGTTACCTCACCAGTATTGCACCCACATTGAGATCAGGACATAGCTTCATGGTCATGACTTGAACCAGAAGTGACATTGGAGAGGGTGCACACACCTATTCCATCCATCCCCAGCCACACATTACTTACTTGTGGAATTCTGTCTGCAGTGGTGTTTATATGACCGTGGATGTGGCTGTAAAATAAGACAACCCCACAAATAAAAGTATCCTTTTCAACCAGAACAGAGTAAGAGCCATGTGAGCACTACAGTCAGTGCAATGGAGGTCATTATGTCAATATGGTGAGAAATGATGCACAGTAAATGTAGAGACATTAGATACTGCAGACAGATTGTGCACCTAAAAAGCAATACCCAGGAGAGGAAACTGCACAGAGATCAGTTTCCCATAGCAGCCACATTAACTGCAGAATATACCAAAGACATTCTTTTGCACAGCTGGTTACTTCTAACATTTCATATAATCAATTAACATTCCCTGCATCAAGACAAACGCAGTAAGATATTTTGTTTCACCTTTTATTTTCTGTAAGCACTAGAAAATAAATGATCAGTTTGCAGTGTTAAAAGCCAGGTTTCTTTTTCTCTCCCATGAATGCACATGAGATTACCTGCACGGTAGAGAGACTGTCTTCCTCATTACAGCTCTGGTCCTACAATACTTGGAGTTAGTCCTGGAGTTCTGTATGCGTACGGCTTGTGCAGACTGCCTAGTTAAGCTCTAGGAGCTCTAATTTGTTTATTAGTTGTGCACCTTTTGAAGAGCTTCAGCTAGTACTTTGTTGAAGACCCAGCTACTCAGAAAAGCTAACTTACTTGCATCATCTGTGCCTGGAGCCTTTCCCATCCTGTTCATAAAAGGAAGAAGGAAGCACAAGGATTTCACTGGGAAAGGCACTTTCCTCATCCCCCTTCAGTACTCTGCACATTCCCAAACACCCATCTGGATTATTTTTCACCAGGCATCAGATAAAGTCATGAGATAGCCTCTCATAGAGAGCAAAGCAGCCAACCACTCATGATAGATGGGCTCCTTAGCAGACTGAAAACCTCTGCTGTACAGCCAATCCCATGGAACTGCTCCTGCTGGAGTGTGGGAAGTTTTCAGCCCAGACCCGGCAAAAATTCAACCTCTGAGCTGAAAGAAATTTCCGGTCTTTATAGGGTCAAATTAAAGTACGCTGTCAGGTACAGGCACATAACTCTTAGTAACTTCAAAGTACGTACAAACACCTCATTTGATCCATTTTGTTGTACCCACTGCTGCCAAGTGATAACTCCTATTAAAATTACATCGCAACATTAATTCTCTGCATTTCTCCACAGCGTTTTGTTTGGAAATACTGCCATTATTTGCCCTTTACAGACACATCACGCTGTGGCATTCTTGTGACATTCTGCAGAGAACATAGAGAAGTATTAAAAAAACGTAGTCACATTACCAAAGTCACGCCATTATCAGCAGAGCTGCAATTCTGGACAAAACAACTCCTACTACTGAGCAAGCAGTAGAGCCTATAAGGAATATAAACAAGACAAATATGGTACACTTTGGAAGAGCCCAGATGTTTCTTTTTTTTTTTTTTTTAAATAGAAACCTGCATCAAGCACTATCACACTCCTTGAAAGAGCTCAGCAGCCACAGGGATGTTGATGGTTTGGTCGGTAAGTATATTCTAAGTTTCCAGAAAGCTTTCAACCATGTTCCTCACCAACTTTTAGAGAAACCAAGCAGTCATGGCTTAAGAAGGAAGGTCCGTCCAGGCTAAGTAATTGTTAAAAGATGAGAAACAGGAGACAAGATGGCCAGCGCTCACAGCAGACCCAATTCATCAGTGTAGCTCTCTTTGAGATCTGATATGGAGTCTGGTTCAGTATCTAGAAAAGGGGGTGAACAAGAATATGACAGTTTACTGATGATATGAACTATTGAGGATGGTAAGAACAAGGGGCCACAAACCGCAGAAAGGATCAGTCAGTGGGCAGTAAAATGGCAGATAGAATTCCATACAGATAAACGTAAAATCATGCACAGGCAGAAAAGCAGATTTACCTTCATATAGACATGCTCATACATGCGGTCAGAAATGACCATTAGCACTCAGACGTGAGATACTGGGATGATGACAGAAGTCCCCGTGTGGTTTCACCTCAGTGCTCAACAGAGATCGTAAGAATGTTGTGAACACCAAGTTTAATATTAGCTTAGTGTAAGACAGGACAGAAAAATAGATCTGACAAGGTTTGCTGAACACACAAACCCCATGTTCAGCTCAGGATGTGAAAATGGTTGGAGGCTGGGAGAACAAGAATTCAAGACACATTTATACCCGCTTTGTCCTTAGGCTTTTATCAAGGCATCCACTTACAGTGTCTGTTGGAGACATGGGTTCAGGACCAGTTACACGGACCTCAGCCAGGCCCAGCACAACCATTCTTTTAAATTCTAGTTATTGCTCTATGAAATTATCATAATCTTCAGGAGCTTTCAGGCTGAGAGGTACATTGGCAGAAACTGCTGCTCTGCTAAAAATGCCATCACAGAATGAGCAGGTAGCCTGGTCTAAAAGTGGTTTAGGTCAATAAGCCCAAAATAAGCAACACCTTTAATCCCTGAAGAGCCAGGGACACTGAAAAATGCCAGCAAGGGGAAGAGCTCACTGCATGCTATGCATAGTTCTGTTTGCATCTCAGAGGTATCAGTAAGTCTGCGACTTCGCATGAGGCCAGAAAATAACACGGTATTTGAGTCCTCTGAACAACCTTGACTCCCACATATAAAAACCAGTGAAATTTATTTATTTAGGCAGCAAGCTATTCTGTTAACTTTGTAAATTCATTTGCCTCTTATTCTGAAGTTTGCAATTTTACTTATAGTCCGGAGACACGAGACTTATAGTCCAGACAAATGAGGTATTTTCAGATATCTGCAGTGAGCAATCTGGAAAACTGTTTATTATCTAGACTTAATAAAACTCAATCTTGAATTTAACTTCTAGGGAGGTGCAGCACATTTTCCTAATATTATGCATTACAAAGAGGTGAATGATTGTAAACATACATCATAGTATAAACAACCAACCAACAAAAAATATCCCTAAACTTGCGTAATACTCTTAACAGTCAGAGAAGTTTGAAATTCAGCTTAAAATCTGGCCCATCCGATATATTTAATACATAGCAAACACTGCTACTTCTGAGTGAGCTTGAAGATCTTATTTTTGTCTTTTGGAATATATCACTTTTTTCTGTTCAAAGCTTCACTTTCAACAGTCATGTTGTACAGCTGCAGTGAAGTCTGTGGTCCCATCAAGTTACTCCTGCACATAAAAACTGGACTAGATCATGGTGTAAGTGCCCAAGCACACACCAGACTCCTCACAAACTAAACCCGAGGCTGAAGCTCCACTCAGCCTCCGCGCCCGGGAAGCTGCTGGTCTTGTGATGCTCTCAGAGAAACAGCACAAGAGGGCGCTTCATGCCTCAAATATCTTAAGTCTAACTTTCACATCCTGTCTTTTCTGTACTAGTATGTTGTATTTCCAACGTCAAAGTCACCTCAAAAAATGACTGCAGTGAAGGAGATGGGGGAGAGCACAACAAAGACCTGAGCAACACTGCAGCTGCAGTTTGCTGCCCTACTGAGAGCATAGTTCATCAACTATTAAACGAAGACTGGACTTGCTGTTAACAATTCCAGGTTTTCCAAGTAAGAGCCTGTATTAATTGGGAGGGGAAGGGGAGAAAGACTGGCACATGCAAGTTTTAAATAGTAGGAAGCAGCAGAAACATCTCCAGAAAGCAGAAAGACAAAAACCAAAAAGGTTAAATAATTTCATGTTCAATTTAGTCTGGCAACCACCCAAACT
This sequence comes from Psilopsiagon aymara, assembly GCA_024733675.1. Classification (NCBI taxonomy): domain Eukaryota; kingdom Metazoa; phylum Chordata; class Aves; order Psittaciformes; family Psittacidae; genus Psilopsiagon; species Psilopsiagon aymara. The sequence continues at coordinate 25,836 of JANRGW010045099.1, read as the reverse complement.
GTGGACTTTGGCAGATTGCTCGCTGGTTGTAACAGAAGCCACTTCCTCTGTAGCAACAGGCATATCAACACTATTGTGTGCTTCCTGGGGATGGACTTGGGGTGTTTCAGTGCTCCGGGTGGGAGCTGGAAGAGGCATAATGCTGCTGGTGTGGAGCTGAGCGACTGAAAAACACAAAGCCGCAAACCCCACCGGCTGCCCCGTGGGGAATTCTCCCATGCATATCTCGTTAGGAGAGGAATCTGGGTATTTTTCTCCCTACCCTCGTTCTGGGCACTCTGACAGCTCCATTCAGCAGCGAGGAGGTAGGTTCTGCCCAGGCCTCCTCTACAGCTGCAGGAAAACCATGCTGGAGGAGCCCCTCTCAGGCAGATTTAAGGGGCCAAGTCTACCAGAAGTTTTCCCAAGTTCATTTAACATGCTGATGTCTATCACTTTAAAGCTTTCTGCATAATTGCTGCTTGCACAGCAGAGCCTGGCCTTGTGTGCACCAACCAACTTGAGGAGGCAGGAAGAGCAACAGGCCCAGGCTGCTCCCCTGAGGTACCAGGGCTGCCTGGTCCCTCCTGGCAGTCATGCTCCTCCCTCTCCTTGCAGCAACACTCCCAAGGAGAAACCACACCGTCTTTGATGCCTTCTTGGGACACTCAGGAGAAGTAGGGAACAAACCCCGCTGCCCTCCTGGTCCATTAAAGAACCCATGGGACTTTTTCAGTGCTTTCCCTCCCATCAGCAGTGCTGCTCACCCACAAAAGTAGGAACGTTTGAAACAGCCATGCCCGTTTTCTGTTGCTTTGTTTGCTTTCAGGATAAGGTGCTTCCCTACCCTCTTCCCTTCTGCAGCTCTGCAGGAGGCTATGGAGGTCCATACAGAGTGATACAGGCTCCAGATGCTCACTCATAAGTGAAGACAGTCCTGTGAGTAGCTTCTACAGATGGTGAGAAGGTGCTTCTCCACGGCCTCTTCCTCCTGCTCTGCTCTCCACTTCCATACAGAAGAGGTTCAGAAACAGGGACCCTCAATCTGAGACTCAAATGTCAGAGCAGCAGCAAAGTCTTCTTGTAGAAGAGTGAGAAAACCTTTCTTGCAGAGGTTGGGGCACAGCTCCCCCACAGTGGTGCATGAGAATGACATCATTATGCTAATACATGAGACAGGAAGTGCAACCAAGCATGAAAACCACTGAAAGCGAGTATCTGTGAAGTGCTGCCAAGAACACTAACGACAACATTAAATACAAAATGAGAAAAGGTTTGGTTCAGCTAACTTCGTCCAGTTTTAGTCATCTCTAGTGACACTACCAACAGTAGGTACTAAAAACAGGCCCTCAGGCTGACACTGCTCAGGGACTTTAAACTTTACAAGGTAGATACAAAGATCTTCCCCCTCCCCTCAAGGTGATGGTGACCTTCCAGTCAAAAAACTCAGCGCTTTGACACCAGTCTGATGATCCCAAAATACCTCCCCCCCCCTTGTATTTAATGCCAGTTATACTAGTTCACTACCTTAGTTAGCCATTCTGGCATTTGCCTCATTACTCTGTGGATTCCTTTATTTTCCATAAAATTGAACTGAGGTCTTCAGTCTCCTTCAGCATGGCTCACCTGCCTAATGGCAGCTGCCCAGGTCTGAACCTAGACTTCACGGTCATCCAAAAGTCACATTTCATCTCATATTAATGTAAACATAAAAAGAGAGTCATCTGAACTGCAATTTATCCCCAAGACTTCTCTCCATCAATCCCAGACATTTCTAGAAAGATCCCAGAAGCTCACAGCCAGTCACATTTGTGTCCCCTACCTGCCTTTGCATCAAGCAGCTGACAGAGTGGGAGAGGGGTGGCACTCTGCTGCAGTGAAGCAATGCCTTTTAACAACCACAGCTTTCCACAACATTACAGAAGTGCATATAACTTACAAATGAGACTTCACAAAATCATAAAGCCAACCTGATCACTGACTGCTGCTACAATGGGAGGTTCCTCCCTCCCGTCTACCTTGCACTGGCACTCATTTAACTCCACAAAAAGCTGTTCACAGAGCTACACTGGCATCAACTGACCACTGCAAGAAAAGCAAGGTTTTCTTCTGCTGATTCAGCTCACTGGAAGTTTACCTGCCTGCCAGTGAATGCAGTGCAGTGCAAGCAGCCCTCCTCCCATGGGAGGGCTGAGAAGGGAGAAGGAAGCTCACATGGACTAGGGTACGCAACCTGCTCAGCTGAACCACTGACCAGTACACCATGCTACTGAACAGGTTGAAGTGAGTTGATAAAGAGCACTGTGTGGACATCTGTTTGGAGTTTACAATTCTGTTACTGAGAAGTTACATTGACCTCAGCATGCCCTGGCTTGCAGGACTCAATTTTATTACCACAGGACTAATGATGAGGCAGCTGACAACAACCACGGGTGATGCTTCAGCACTGTGCAGCATCTGAGTGGCCCTTTGTTGAGCACACCTCTGATTTGACAAGGTTTCTAAAAGCCATTTCCCACAGAAATCATGTTCATTTCAGACATTACTAATTGCAGGATTTTTGGAGCTGAGGTCATGGATATATATATGGCTCTGCTGCTTTATGATACACAATCTGTACAGCATAATACAAGATTCTGCAGCTCTAGCAACTCCCCTCAAAAACTTGTTTACAAGCTGCCATTTTCTATGACATAAATGACTCCACACAGAAGTTATTAAATGAAACACAAGCAGGTGTTGCTGTTATTTGCAAGACATTTTCAGTTCCCTGACGCTCTATCTATATAATCTACCCAATGTTTGGAAAAGACAGGAATTGAGTATGTCATTACTTCTCATAATTCAGCATCAGATCCTACAAACCTGAAGGTTTTAAAAATGTAATTAATCACCTTAAAATTTGGAAAATTTAATAATCCTGTTTAACTCAGTTTAAATACAATGAAAATATCACCGTTACGTAGCAAGTATGACAGATAAATTCAGCCTCAGCTTTTAAGTGGGTTTCTGTACAAAATACACCCAGACATCACTGACCTTCTAAAAAAATTCCACCCTTAAATAGGATCAAGCAGTCTTCACATAACCAGCACTCTGATCAGCAGACTGCCATCACATCAAGGGAGCCTGCTTTCTGTCAGTTATAGCCCCCTACACACCAGGGCAGAGAATCACTCTCTAGAAATGAAAGCTGCATATAGCTGTGACAATGGCATTACTCCTGAGGGCAGTCACTTGTGGTATGAGCTACAGGCCCTGAATTTACCTCCCTTAATTTTGTAAATGTACTCCCCATTGTATACACTTTGAAAAGAAACCAACCAACAAGAGAAAAGAGAATAGTGACTGCCGAATTAGAACGCACAGAAAACAATTCTCTGCTTCAGCTACGATAGGGGGTACGTGAATGAATGAATTTGTTGCTTGTGACAGCGCCAGGAACTGAGTCGGCTTCCCTGTTCCCAGGGCTGTTCTACTTCTTTGTACAAGGTGCAGAAACAAAAAGGAGTTTCTGGCCTATGTTCCTCCAGATAACTGAAAATTCTCAGTGCTCCTATTTGTTCAAAGCTTCACACCAAGACCAATTATGAGAAGTTTCTGTTCACAGTCATCTCTGAAGAAAGGTAATGGCAGTAAGCGTAAGGCTGTGCCGTCTCAAAGGCAGCAGCAGGCAGTCTTCCATCTCATAGGAACCTCTATCACACTCCTAACTAATGCCCAGTAGCATATCAATGATGTGACTGACACTGGCCGCTCTGTAAGAAGTTACAAGAATTTATTACTCCCTGTTGTTTTAAGAATATTTAAATTGCAGCTTTTCCCATGGACGAAAGCCTCTACGCTGTTGTGCAGAGCTGCACCTCTAAATTCCAAGACAAGGCCACCACCATCTGAAGCTTTGCAACCAGCATTATGGGACCACTACTGACTGAACCCTGGTGACCAGCATTCACTGCAAAGGCAGGACAAAAGCCATGAGATGACTTTTTTTTTTTTTAAGTATTAAAGAAAACAAGAGAAACAGTGAATGGAACCTGAGTCTGAAGGTTTTGTGCCCTGATATCCCACACAGCATAATATTGCTGAGCAGCAATGACAGCCTGAATTACTGAGGCCAGGACTGGACATGGGGAGCAGGTCTGGAAAGGCTGATAATGTAATTTAGTCTCAACAAAGAACTTCAAAGTACTTGAATTGCAAACTGAACCTGTCCCAGGTTTTGTCCTTTCCACAGAACAGGCTGGATGGGACCACACAATCATAGTAATACACTATTATCGACCAATGTAACCGCGTGCTCGCAGAAACATGGAAGTGGTTAGCTTTTAGCAGTTACTTACCCTTGAACACAATTAATGAAAGCACTAGGCCACTTCAGCAATGCTGTACAATTAATGAGACAGCTGTACATTCACTAGATTTCTGGCACCTATAGCCACATCATGGGACTGCTCATTTATTGCTACATGCAGACACTGAAGAGACACAGAAAGGATTATATTCCCTTCATTTGTAACTGGGTGTGTCCTTCCAAAACACTACAACGGGGACTCTACTGTGCCAGCCAGCTGACAAGGAGGCTATGCCTGAAACATAGGCATGGCCTATGTGCTCTCATATCCCTGGGGCCACCAAGAGAAGCCATCCCTGGCTGGGGAACAAGGCTGTAGCACCAGTCTAAAGCACACAGGAGCTCTGCATGAAAAAGCAAATCTCATCCTGAGGGAACTTCTGTTTACTTGAATCCCTCCCCTATAATCCCATTTTATGGCCATGTGTTTTGGGAATGCTGCACAGTCAGGAGACTGGCAGAGATGAAAAGGAGGTGATTCCTTCCAGAGAACTGCAGAAAACCAGTATACAGCCTCAAACACGCTCATGCCAGTGTTCTGCTTAGCTATGCCTGTATTACCGTAACAACTACTTCGCTCTTAAATAGGTACTGAACTCTAGCAAGAAATGCATGTGTTGCAAATAAAGTCCAAGATGATAATGTGGGTGAAACAGATTAAGAGAAAGGCAGAATGAACAAGATGCACCATTTCTGCCTTGATAGGTCCTTCTTTACGGATAGCTCCATTAACTTGCAGATAGAATAGCAGCACATCACTTAGCTATGGGTAGAGACTCAGAAACACTAGCCACGCTCTTTGTTGGGGCATTAGATCCAAATATCCCATTCTCTCTTTCCCAGTCAAAACTGAACAGAGGTGAAGCAATGTCAAGGAAAATTCAGCATGCCTGAAGCAAACCACACACCCTTTAACTTCCCACCTCCCCTCCCCCCCAAAGACAGTAAATACTGGCATGGCTGCATAGAAACAACTTTCAGGTTTCAAGGACATCAATTATCAGTTGATTCACATAACCAATAAAACACTCTCAGGTATTTTCACCAACATAAAATCTTTGTCCTCTAGCCAGGGAGACGAATGTTTCAATTCCCTCTCCACCCCTCCCCCCCCCATTTCAGTAACAGCAGAGATCTCAGTACCTGGCAGGACCAAGCACTTGGTTCCTTTGCATTTGTATTTTACATATAGTCCTTTGAAAAAAAAAAAAATACAGTGATTTATAATCCTGAAGAACAATGGACATTTCTGTGAGCTGGTTTCTACACAGGATGTGGGGTGGGCCTTCTTGAGCTTGTGTAATCTGTCTGGAAGTCCAAAAACCACACTCTGAAAACACACTTTTCCTTCAACAGTCACACACACACACAGAGTCTAGCATTAGTTTACATGGCTGTTACCACCATTAAGTAAAATTTCCATTAAAAAAAATATGGGAAAAAATCTTATCTCAAAAAAGCTATGTGGACCTTATCTAAATAAAAAACATAAGCCTCTTTTATTCCAGCAAGAACTGTATTTAGAGATGGAACCTTCACTTAAAATGAAGTAAGGAGTTGCATGTCTGGTAGTACTTTAGTTGCTAACCCATGACCTGGATGAAAACTCAGGCACTGGAAATATTTTCATGGAATGTGTTGGCAAGGACTTAGTGAAACACATTCAGATCATCCTATGAAGTAAGCTTTTCTAGATGCTCTAAGACACTATATTTAACAAATTCAGGCAGCCCTTTGAAGTCACTTATTTCAGACATCCCACTAAGACCAATTCTTTCTCTCCTCCCTCCAAGCAGCACCAGAAGACAACCCATCACAAGAAACTGGTTGCTGTACAAGGACTGGACCCAGCACAGCAAAGGTTAAAACATGGCAGAGAAATGGCTTCCTCCAGAGCTCTCTGGAACTGCAGGGTAAGACATCCAGCACATCTGAAGTAGAATCTGAAAAAAAAAAAAAAAAGCAGCATACAGGAGTAACAAAGTTTCAAAACATCCCACAGTCAGAAAGCTTAAGCAAGCCATTATGTATTCATTTCAAAAACATTCCCATTTACCTTATAGATTCCTTTAAAAAAAGGAAGAACTTCCACTGCAGAAATATTTCCATAACAAATGGCTGTGCTACACTGGAGAGATGGCATAATAAAGGCACTAAGATCTTTAGACTGGGGCTTGAACTTTGGTCTCAGAGGAACATGCTTCAAAGTAAACAGCACACTAATATTTCTGATCATTGGAAATTATGTCATTGCATGACAGAAGTGAAGACTGAAGTGATCACCAAGAAAAGGAACAAGTGCCAGTTCTGTTCTTCCTGTTAAAGACTGAGTTATCAGCCTGAAAATTTGACTACTCGCCTTTCCTCTTTGACTCTTGAAGCTGCAAGACCCGGTTTATCAAGAACAAATACTGAAGAAGTTCATATGAATACTCCTGACGTTTGTGTTCATACTAAAGCCACAAGTCTTGTATTTGACACTGAAATTTGTGCCTGTAACAAACTACCAGAAATACTTCTAGAAAGCAAACAGCTACAAGAAGCAGGCATGTATTTGAAAACGCTCAATTCACTACTTTAACTTCCAGGCTTACATTTTTTTTTAATTCCCAGAGAAACTAGACAGTAATTTGAAACTTCATCTATTTCCGGTACTCACAGCCTGCAGAGATAATCTTTTTAAAGCTATAGCTTTTTCTTCCACAATATGGACAGTGGGACTGAGCGCACCCGCAACAACTCTGCTCGTGACACCAAGCTGTGTGATAAGGTTAACACGCTGGAGGGAAGAGACGTCATCGAGAAGGACCTGGACACACCTAATTTGTGGGCCAGTGTGAACCTCATGAAACAAAAAAAGGCCAAGTGCAAGGGGATCAGGGCAACCCCAAACACAAATTCAGGCTGGGTGCAGACTGGACTGAGAGCAGCCCTGTGAGAAGGACTTCGGGGTACTGGTTGATGAGAAGCTCAACAAGACCCAGCAGTGCGTGTCACAGCCCAAAAAGCCAACCTTATGCTGGGCTACATCAAAAGGGGTGTGACCAGCAGGCAGAGGGAAGGTGATCCTGCCCCTCAACTCTGTTCTTGTTGAGACCCTACCTGCAGTACTGAGTCCAGCTCCAGGGCCCCCAACTCGAAAGACACAAGGAGCTGCTGGAGCAAGTACAGAGGAGGCCTTAAATATGATCAGAGGCCTGAAGCACCTCTGCTATGGAGACAGGCTGGGAAAGATGGGGTTGCTCAGCTTGGAGAAGGCTGCAGGGAGACCTCAGAACAGCCTTTCAGTACCTAAAGAGGCCTACAGGAAATCTGGAGAGGAACTTTTTACAAAAGCATATAGGGACAGGATAAAGAGGCACGTCCTCAAGATGAAAGAGTGAAGACTTCAGTTAGATATAAGAAGTTCCTACTTTGAGAGTGGTAAGGCAGTAGAACAAGTTTCCCAAAGGGGCTGCGGCTGTCCCATCCCTGGCAGTGTTCAAGGCCAGGCTGGAAGGAGCTTAGAGCAACCTGGTCTAGTGGAAGGTAACTCTGCCTCTGGCAGAGGGTACAGGACTAGATGACGTTTAAGCTATCTTCAAGCTCAAACTGTTCTGTAAGTAGGGTTTTTTTTTTGTTGCTGTTTGTTTTCTGTGGGAAATTAGAAAGAATGGATGTTAAGATCGAGCAACTGGGGATAAAAACCCACCCTGAGTACTCCAGTGTGTTGGAATTTTTGTACACTGTCAGGTTTGAAATGGCTAGAAAACATCAAGAAATCTTTCCCCACTTTCACATTAACACATGATATTCATTTAGGAAAACCATGAAGGGTAAGTCCTCAGCAACATTGGACACAGCAGTTCCTACCACACCCTACGATATTTTGACAATTACCACACAATTTGAGTCAGAAATTATAACATACTGTGCAGAGCCGTTTGGCTTCTGCCTTCATCCCCAGCAAGTTCCTGTCTGAGCACACGCACTACGCAAAACCAGCTCCTGCAGCTATGGAGGGGAGAACTGCAAGGAAATCCCAAACCCCAGCAGGAAGCAACGTGTCTGTGATTCAACACATTGTAACTTTTCCTCTGAGATGGCACTAACCAGCCTAAAAAGCACAGCATTAACATGCATCCTTACCCTGTTTGCAATACAGATCCTATGACCACTTACATTTTACGTGACTGAGCCTGTCTCCCTCTTAAAACTACACCAAGTGTTCCTGCAGTGTACTTTCAACTAGGGCAGTTTAAGGGAGAAAAGACTTGTTAAATATTGCAAAACAATTGTATTTTGCCTCCATCAGCTGCGCAAGAGCGGCAGAAGAAAAAAAGCCCAACAAAACCCATACCAACTTTTCCAGCTGGATTTACTAGTTTTTAATCCTTCTAGTTAAAAAAAAAAAACAAACCACCACCATCAATGTAATATGCATATACCATAGTCTATCACTGTAGTAAAAATGAAGCACTGTATCTCAGTGAAGGCTTACAGCAGTTACCCCAGCGTGCTGAAAGAAAACTGCATGTTACAGTGACTGGACAGGAGGAAGGTACAAGCCATTATGTGGACAAAATAACAATGAAAATACCCAAAGCATTTTGTTAACATCACAAGCCATGAAACAGAATTCCATTCTGCTCCCTTCGGTTCCCATCTGGTTTTAATTTGCTAGAGAAGACTAAAGGCTGTATTCAAAAAAACACAGTTGTAAACATTAGTCTCTGCCAGCATTACTAGTAACTCATGAGGTGCTGGAGTTACCATGGAAAGGCAAGCGGGAGGGTGGGAAAGAAAGGTCTATGAAGGTATAATTCGCTCTGTCATTAAGCTCATTCTTCTAATCGTATTGCTTTAGTCCATTGAATGAAAGAGAAGAATGTTTGATGCTTACAAGCAGCACTCACTGAAAATCCAGTTCTACTCATCTGTTAGGCTTTTCAACATTATGAAATTAAGCAGGGGAAAGTTGAGGAATGTCAGAACAGACTGCCTGGGCCACTGGACCCTCTTGTTTCAAAAAACTTGTCATTACAGGCTGTACATTGTTGCCTAATTTATTTCTTGTCACATTATCAGTAAAAGATCTGTACTTCATTTCCTGCAGGAATAGTTTTGTTCAATTGTGACAAAAGACTTCAGAATCTCATGGTAATACTGAACAACATGCCTTTAATGAGACTTTGCCCCCTATTTCTGCCTTACGCTTCCTATGAAACAGAACTCCTCAAGCCAAATTTTTCATGGATACCAGTTACTAGTTTCCAGTTACATATGCCCCTAAAATAAGGCACTGATATGCTTTGAAAATCCATGTATACAGTTTAAACAGAAATGAAAAAAGAGGAGGAAGAAGTGTTTCTGCAACAATATGGGCCCAGAGGGACTCTGTTTCACATCATAACATAGCTCCTCCTCCATTCTGATGAATCTTAGACCCACACTAAACCCCAGCTCAAAAAATAATTCAGGCATGGGAGAAAGCAGTCTCCATATTCAGCAGATCAATCCCCTGCTCACAGCATGCTCTCACAAATGACATACACAGCTGAGGTGACGGAGCACTACACTCTGGTGTCAGAACAAGAACTCAGGAGTGCTGAAGAGCAACTAGAGAGAGCACCTCAAGCCACTATCACCTCTGATACCCACAACAGACCCTGACATACCACTTCCTAGTTAGGGATCATTAAGAAGCTGCCAGCATTCCAACACTGAGTTCAACTCATTCAGTCACCATCAACACTGTCCTATTGCTAAGTACTTTTTACTTTTTTGGGTTACTACTCAACTATTTACTCTTTCTTCCAGCTAGCCACAACACCTCCATGACTCTTCCAGCACCTAGGCCAAGCAGTTTTTGTCAATCCCATGCTTCCAAATCCAGCAGACTTCTGCACTGACTTCTTGACAGCAGGCATCACTAGCTAACAGCCATTAAGTTTCAGCAGGCCCTCATGCAAGGCTTTCTTTTCCTTCACTGTTGCTAAAGGAAGTTCTCTTCACCATAGGTTCTTCTCTTACCCTTAGATTAGCTCACACTTTTCTGCTTGATATCCAATTGTTTTATCAATTCCCACCCTCTCTCTCAGTGCTGCCTTCATTCTTAAAGTCCTTAATTCATCTTAATGCACCCCCTTAAGCCTTGTTACATACATTAATCTACCACTTACTTCCTGTTATTATTGATCTTTCAACAACAAAAGGTTTAACTAAGTGGTTTCTTCTTCCTTTCTGCTCAGGTATTAGTGTAATTAGAAACAATTAAAGAGTAATACATGCTCATACACTCCGCAGTCAAGAGTGACCATTATATGAAGAATTTACCAGTCTTACAGAGCTAGCTAATGCTATTCTCAGCCTCTAAGAGGCACATGTGAACAGGCCACATTATACCTGCCTAAATCACAGGTTTCACTCATCTGAGGTATGTATAATCAGACTAGCATCAGGAATTGTGAAAGGCTCATTTTGAAACCATAAGCTTCTTAAACCAAACCCAAAACCCAACCCACTACTTACAATCTTTTCCCATGAAAGGAACAGAACTTGGACAAGCTTTTTGGTGGTTCGCGAACAAGCAACAAGAGGCTTCATTCTAAAGCATAAACCCAAGAACTGGACCATGATTCTCCTGCACCCCCAATTCTACCACCTACAACTCTACCACTGGCACTTTGGGAAACTAAAAACATATGAAGAAAACAGATGGTGCTAACAGCCTGTTTACGCTGGACCTTCTAATACTCCCAAAGTACTTGTGTGCAGTTAGCAGACCCTACTGTTTGCAGGTAACATAGATTGAGTTAAGCTCCTGTCCTTAATGCGATTCACTGCTTTAGTCTATATTTCTAGACCGTTTAATAACAAATGGTTCCTTTTCATCTTTTGGTAGGGGTACTTCTATTAACATCAGACTATCCAAGTGTTCACACAGTTGTTGGTTTATGAAATATTTTGTATTGAATTACTGCAAGGAAACAGAATTCCTCAATGGAACTGCAAAGCAGACTGCATAAACAAGCCTGTAGAATAACCAATTGTAACTTTTAACTAGTAGCAAAAATTCTTGATTTTCATCTGCAAATTAAAAATATACTTGAAAGCAAATGGAACTGCTTAACTTTCTCACTAGTCAAGTGACCACACTGCTATGCCTTTAACAACCACTGCAATTCAGACATCAGGAAATGAAGGGTTTACTGTCTGTGCCTAAGTAGCAATGCAAGAGGTTGCAAGTCTTTCTGTAAGCAGATGCTCTGTTCTTCCACAGAGTTCAAGATTCTTCAAACTGCATTCTCCATCAGTTCATACACAGCAAGTTTTCCCAGGCAGACAACATCAGCATAAAAGTTCTGCTTCAGCAGGAAGAACCACAGCAATCTGCTGCAATCTGATCACTTTTCTAAAATTCTAACTTTAAATGATCAAATCCCCAGACCAAACTGCAAACAAGTGTCCCACGACCGTCATTCCTAAGTAAAGTGGAAAATAGAAGACTGGAGTTCTACATCCTAGTGACATTTCTGTGTAGCTGCTAGAGGAGCATGCTAGGACAAGCCTGCTGTTTCTATCTTTGTTTTACAAACAGGGATGCTTCTGCATGCCAAAGCTAGCATTAATCTGCTTCTTGCTGAGTGATTCTAGGCCTGTTCTGCACACACCTCACAGTGCCAATAAGCTTTATACCTCTAGTGGATTGCTGCAGACTGATTCTCTCAGGAAGAAGCATTATTTATACTAAGAGTAGGTGTACTGCAAATATAGCAGGATTCATACAATAGCCCCAGACACTTTTCCTCACAAATTTAACACCTGTGCACAACTGCCAATAAATCCATGCAACAAAAAAAACCCAAAACTGTTCCCTTACACAATATTTACAGTACCAGTAACCAGGCTCCTATGCATTTCTTGTATTCCTCTCCTAGCAGAAAATCTGAGGCACGGCTACGGATTTCTTTACACCTTGATGGTTCAAGGTAGCAATTTAGCTGAGTGTTTTTGTTGGTTGGTTTGGTGTGTTTTGTTTGTTTTATAGGGTTTGGGGGGGCAATTTTATTTGTTTTTTTTTATTAAGTGGAAGCAGTTTGGCACTGATCAAACTAGCAGGTACTGTTGCCAAGTTACCATATTCCTTTGCTTTATAGTGTGGATATGTACCAAAACCTGTAAGTAGGAGTAATTTGTCATTATGGATAAGAGAAGTAGCAGCTGATGTGAAGACATTAATGGTTATTAACTAAATATATTCATGTTATAATGACTAAGAGGCACTGAAGTATTCTGTTTGCCTGATTTCTCATTAGTCATGTCTGTATGCAGCATCAAAGACCCCATGACAGCAACTGGAGAAGGAGTAATTCTAGTTATAAGCTTTAATCGCATGCACTCTTGGGACTATCCATATAAAAGTAACAAGCAAGCTGCATTCTTGTTTCTCTTGAGAGGCTTGATGACCTTGTGTTTTTTTCAAAAGGTAGAATACTGTCAAACTAGTGTACTGTAACTGCAGTGGCTGTACTATCCCTTCCACAAAGTGGGTCAAGAGATGTACTGACACTGTCAATTGGATCTGACAAACCAGCTTGGGATTGCTTCCTCATCTAAGGTACCCAAGATTCTGGGTGGACGGGAAGACAAGAAACAAGTATTCTTCCTGCTCCACAATCCTTTTAAAAATAACTGAGGCAGTACCGCTGCAACACTGAAGCCACACAAGCACTCAGTAAAGCCTGAAATACTTACACTCTGGGCAAACAGTTACAGAACTCTTGGGCTTTACCAGTGCCTTTTTATCATTATCCAAACAGATCAGGAGATTGTGGCAATAAAGTTTACTTCTCTGAGGGAAGACACAAGCCTGTTGCCAGCTGTGTTCTTAAACTATAGCTTTTTTTCCTGCCAGCATCTCAGAAGTCAGCTAAGCAGCAACTAGAAGCTACAAGACTATTCTGACTTCTGAACTCAAGCACTAGCTTTGCCCCTTTAAGTACCTCTTGCTCTACCACGAAAAAATTAGCAGGTTTAGCAGTTTCTCTTTCACATTAGAAAACAAACACCTCTGTATTTGAGTAGAATGTTTTGGAGAAAACCTGAAGGTAATACAAACAGCATGAGTAAACAGCTAGAAGAATCACACACATTATACAAAAGTTGGAAAAAATTACAGCCAGCATATTTTCAGTATATGAAATGAGACTGCACTAAATCATAGTCCTTCTACACCCATCTATAAACATGGAAGCTAAAATTCTAGTAACTGAGTTGCAAAAACCAAGAGACTGACTACGCAATGCAGTCAGAGCACTTGCAAGACTTTAGAGGCATGCTTACAGGCCTCATCACTCCAGCTCTCCTGTGTTTAAGAAGGCTACTGATTTCGCAGATAGACCTTCTTTTTCAGAAAGCTCAGATTGGGTACACATCTAATTTCAGAACAGGATTCAAAGTAAAAGGCAGACCTAATTAAACACCTTTATTTTCTACGCTGCTCATTCTTGAGCTATCTTCCTCATTCTTCAGCTGGTTTCTATGGCTTCCTTATGTACTTCACACTCTCCATTTATTGCAGAGAAAACCTACAAGCTCATTTTAGAGAGGTCTGGTAGGCAGGTAGAAGGTTCTTTTGAGATAACCTCCAGCCCAGGTAATTTTCTTTCAATGTTCGGAAATAACACAGGGTGTCACTCAGATATAGCAAAATTATCTGAAGTTTTGAAAGTAACAGCCCTTAAGTTTGAGAAAAAGCTTAAATAGGTCTTATCCGCTATATTTTTGGCTTAATACACACTACCAATTGACTGTCATGTACCATATAGCATGCCCAGTCACACCCATTCGGAAAGCTGGGGAAGGAGACAATCACGGAATGAGTTTCTAACCCCACAGAAAGATGGCTCCAGTCACCCTTCTCCACACTGACTCCCAAGACACTCAAATTTCACAGATGGGCAGGAAACCAAAGTATAGTACATGGCCAGAAATCTGTCATGGTTCAGACATGAGTTCCCAACAGGAAGGAAGTTGTAGTTAAATAGAAGTCCAATCTGTGTTTCCCTCCACAAGTTCCATAAGATGAATGGACAGAAAGCCAGGCTTTCCTGCTGCACAACAGCCGGCAAACATAATGTAGGATGCAGCACAACTGCTTGAAATATGGATGTTATTCACATACAGGAGATAGCCCCCAAACTGGTTGTTCAGAATTCTGCAATTGCATACAATGCCTCCATTTTCATCATTTCTATGACCTATTCTAGACATAGCTCTGAGCTACTTAAAGTCATAAGCTATTTGAGAACTTCAGGCTAGCCCTGCCTGTTTTCCCACATAACATGTTTCCAACGTATTTCCTGAAACAGCCAGGTTTCAGGCAGGTTTCCTTCTTACAGTCCACCCCTAAGCTGAGGTTAGGCTCACAAGTTCTAACGATGATGTACTGAATTCAGGCTTTTTCTACCTTTTTTTTTTGGACAACCAGTTCAGTTTTTTTTGCTCTTTGATGGTATATTACTATACTGAGCCCATGTAATACAGAAGAGTAAAGAGTACTAACTCCAAAACAATACTCATTCTTGCATCATGTAAAAAACAAACCAACCCACCACCTGCTTTACACTGTCACTTCAGACAACCTTTAAAGGCTTTGCACTTGGAATACAGAATGGCTTCTGAACAGCAGTGAAACCGGAATATCTTAAGACTGCAACATGCTATTTCTAGAAAGATGCAACAGATGTTTTACACTTGCTAATACATACATCCTATTCTAAACAGGATGCAGAGTTTACTTGTACTGAGTGCAATCAGTACATAATTGTTGCTCAACACTATTCAAGCAAAAAGAAGCACCCAGAGCAAGACACTTCCTGCTACATACATAGGCTGTCTACAGAAAGAGGGATACAAGCTTTATGCAGCATCTACAGACATGCACAAGCGTCTTCTAGCAAGTCAACTCTATCTAGAAGAAGCATATGTAGGCAGCTAAATCTCTGCTTACTTGTGAGATGCGATTTACAAAACACACTGAAAGGATGTGAGGCTTAGTCGTAAGAGAAATCTGAAACACAAGTCCGTAGTTTGCATCAGGTTAGATAAGGCACAGCCATTAAACTGAACAGAAGAGATCTAAGTATGAATATTCTTGCTAGGTTACAGAAGAATGCGAGTTGAGGCGGGCTGCTTTGTTTCCAATGAGGAAACAGTTCTAGAACATGTGTTGCTGTATCACTGCATTATCAAAATGGAAGGGTATGTTTAAGGAAACAGACAATAAAGTGTGGAAGGTATCATACACTTCAGATTACCTTGTTTCTGCTAACTGTAGGATAAGGCTACAACAGGCACAGTGATATGTTTCTCTCCTTCATATAAGCACTAATACTTGGTCTACAGGACAAAATTCAGATGCTGCTCTTCCCCTTCCTACCTGTTAAGTACTCCTACTTACTTAAACAGGAATAGGAGTATTAAGTAGTCATATCCCTGAAACAGAAGACAAGACAAACCAACTCTGCAAACAGCTGTACTTCCAAGGCCAGTTATATCTGTAGCACACATTCTGCTGGAAAGTGTGGGGCAGCAGCTTGCCTGCTCTAGAGAAACAAAAAGCGAGAAAACCAAACCAACCAAACACCACCCCCCCAAAAACCCCACCAAACCAAAGACCTTGCACTGCCAACTCTCAGTAGTGGTGCAGGCTTTGCTTTAAAATAATGAATCCCTCCTAACAATTAAGTCTACACAAGCAACTGCGAAGTCTGAAAGAGCTGTAAGACACGTAGAGAGATCAAAATGTTGATTTTGCTATGTATAATTCATCTTAAAGCAGCATGATTTTTTCCTCTTAACTCCTAGCCCAGTTTGAAACACCCCTACCTGCCAGTTTTAAAAGACAAAAAATCAAGTCTAAATGCTTCATTGGTATTCTTTACTTTTGCCCCAAACTATATTATATATTTTCCAAAGTGGTCCTTCAACTTTGGAATTCCCTCCCTACTACAGCAAGCATATGTTAACACCCACATTTATCTTCCTGACTTAGTCTGAAGTAGATAATTTTGGATACAGGTAAGAAAAGCCTTAAAATACTAGCCCTACATGCATAGACAAGACATTTACAGAACCCAGCTGCGTTTTTAAATTTCCACTAACATTAGAAAATGGCATAAAGGTGGTATACAGTAGCATCACACAGAGTAAAGGTCACTGCAAATCAGTAGCACACTATTACACAAAGCCAGTATGTTTCCTGGGGAAACGGCTGGACTTGGTGTTCTCAAAGGTCTTTTCCAATCTAGTTGATTCTACGATTCAATGACTAAGAATCACCAACAGAGATACTATTTAAAGTGTTCCAGCTCATCTCTTGTTGTATTCCATCAAGTACAGCAAAACAGGTGCTTTGACACCAGCCATCAGGATTCCCATTAAAAATTTGCCTAGTCTCATGCACGAAAGACTTATGTCTTTACTTATAGCCAAAGACTCTATAGCCCACTGCCACTATTTCCTAGTGTGCATGATTTCCCCTCCTCAACAGAAGCCAATGAAGATTCAACCTCACCATCTCTGAAGATAGTAATTCAAGTTCACAAATTGCTGTTAGCTAAGCCCAGACACTGTGGCTCCTGCATGAAGTATAGCTTTTCCTATACTTGTGCAGAGATAGGAGCCAGAAGTGTTTCTCAGAAACAAGTTTAAAAATAGAAGCTGACAACTGCCCAGCATGCCTTCATAAGCTTCTGAGCTTGCTCCAGCATATGAATGCTGGGGTAATAAAAGAGAGCAGCTTTGAAGATTAATCCAAAGTGTAGCACCACCCTGATAAAAGCAATAGTTTCATTTTGTAAAGAGTAGTCTTCTACACTGGGATAGCTGTGACAATGTCATTAAGTAACATTCTCTTATAAAGTTTATTTAATTAAAAGGCCTGTAGTTCTGGATGGAATCTGACACATCTTCCCCTGTCTCAGCAGATAAGACTACATCAAACAATCTATCATCAGCCTGATAACGTTGAGCCACACACTGCTGCCCAAAATGAAGCAGCACAATCACTCCACAGTTTAACACTTACCAGAGAATTAAGCTGGTAAGAGACCTCTTAGGCTAGAGACTAAATTACCATCTCAATCTCATCACCAGCTATTCTCACTTAAAATCTCTTCAAGGGACTGCTTTAACTGCACTAATAAAGGAGCACAGCTCTGCACTTCCAGGTTTGGTTAAAAAAAAAAAAAAAAGAAAACACACAAAACAAAACCAAACTAGAAACCAACAGAAAACCCAACATATAACAAAATAAAAAAACCCCACCCCAAACAGAAGCACAAAACAAGAAAGCCACAGAAAGAAAGCCCAAACAAACCCCATAAAACCCAAACTTTACTTCACTTAAATTCTTAAATTAACTTAAATTTCTTTAAATCTTAAAACACTTAAAATATGGAAAGGCAGGCACATGGAAGGCAAGAGGTAGTTAAGCACAAGAATTTGATGCTAATGCTTGTTTTCCAGATAGTTCCTTCAGCATAATTCTTCTTGTGTCCTCCCCTACTAGTTTTGTCACACATCAGATCTGCCACACAAAGTAGCTTTGGACCTGTACATGGTTAGTAGACAACACTTGCACTAACAGAGATCAAACAGCTATCAAATATGGTAACAACTGGGCAGAAAGGCACATACTAATTTCTGAATAACAGATATCAAGAATTGAAGTTCACTAATACAAAGCTTCATCAGTTGCTAACCCACTAATGTTCAAAGGAAACAAATGCATTCCTATAGCCAGTGGTCCTCAATGTCAGAAAGCTACCCATCTAAGTGTACCATTCTGCTGCCAGAGAGCTGTACTTATCCAACTAAGTTCTAACAGGCCACACAGAGTAGAACTACAGCAGTTTTCAAAAGCTAAACCTTTGAAGAGACATGGTATACTACTGTACCCAAGCAGTACTTCTGAGTAAGAACTACTGAATGCCTGTGCAACATTAACAAGCTAGCAGACAGTGCTTCCACACTGGACCACAGGAGCACAGAAAATCTGTCTGCTGAGTCCGTGGCTGTTCCCCACCCCTACTTAAAGAGCTCCCTCCAGAAAAGTCACAGTAAGAAGTTTCAGCAGAGATAAGCAACCTTTATCGTCCAATACTTAATAACCACACAAACACAGCAGCTAAGTTGCGCTTGGTTTCCAAGCAGCACAAACACTTGCTTCCTCCAGCAGTTCTGGGACACTAGAGCCCACAGTTCAGTAACTTCCTGACTCTGGTACAGCCCAGCTCTCAGAACGTGGCATGATTTTCCCCCATTTTCCTCCTGTAGATCCTCAAAAAACACTACTGAGCTTACACTGCCTGCATCTTAACACTGACTGAGGAACTGGCTATTTACATCGTCTTCATCAAAGAACTGTTATTGACAGGGCTTGGGGGCTAGCAGTACATTATGATCAGGTCACAGCACTACCTCACTTACAAAATAACTACAAAGACCTTAATACTGCTCTCCAAAGCAACCAGAAGTTTGCCAGAAACAGTCTGCTTCAAATAACAAGGTCATGCCAGGAGAACAGACCACTGCTCCACTTCAATACCCAAAGGTCGTACCAGTAAGCAGGACTAGGTGCAAATTCCCACTAATCCTGGGATTAGCAGGCCATACAACAGCTTTAAACTTGCTCCTTTAAGTGAGGAGCTCAACTGTTAAGGATTTTAGAACCAGCCAATAACTTGTTTTCCTTACAGAGAAAAGCCCTTACTAGCCTCAGCTTTTTCAAAAATGCGATCATAACACAAAACCTGAAGGAAATTCCTGCCCTGTCTTGCTCCTGTTCAGGCCTTGAACAGTCTTGTCACACCCATGTGGACAAACTGAGCAGCCAACAGTCACTGGACCTGCTCTATTACATGCAGATAACGCATATTCATTTGACTAGAGACCACTGCAACACACAGTTATCACTTGGGGCTCCTTTCTGCTTTTAAGATTAGCAAGAGTAACACCTGTCCAGCAAGAGTAACACTTCACCATATACCCAATCTATTAGATGATCAGCCATTTTTGGAAGAAGCAAGACTATTCCAAGTTTTATCCTGTTCCAACAAAATAAGCTCCAGAAGTCCAAAATCCTGTAAACACTATACTAGGCTACAGTTGAAAGGAAACAGCATTTCACTTTTGTAGGCTACCACTTCACTGAATCCAAAATGATATCACCACCTACAACTGTGGGTCAATCTAGCAGCGCCTTACTTTTAAAGTTTAAACTTTTGATTTTTTTAAGTATGTTTGCACTCCTTAGGCAGTGGTTCTGGTGGCACTAGACATGTGCCTCAAGAGTGGCCTCTCAAAATTCCTTCAGAACTGCATCTCTGCTGATAAAAACAACCCACACTTGATTTCACTAACAGTTAAAACCTGCACACCTCCACTCTCCCCACAGCTGCTTCTCCCTATTCCTATTCAAGTGGGAGTGTTTGTGAAGCCACACAATGAATATTCACATTAGAAACCCATCCACTACAATTAGGCTTATGCTGTATCTATTCTTCTACTTCCCACGTGATCACCATCAAAAAAGGGTCGTGCAGAAGCAAGAATGAACAGCTGGGAAAAGGTGCAGGATCATCTTTCAGCATGAGCACCACTTCAACTGTTTCAACTATGGCATTAATGCATGCTCAGATCTATTACACTGCTAGTATCTCTCTCCTTTCTCCCCTAAATACCCTTGAACTTTTGTCAGTCCTTTTGCAAGGCAAAACGTAAACAACAGTGTTTAAATAACAGGTCTCAGCAAATGCATAGACCATGTACAAGCACAGGCAATCAAGGCGAGTTAGAACCACAAGTCTAAGAGCTGGAGAACATCCAGCCAATTGAAATATTCTCATTAAAAAGGAAACAACTGTAGTTCAGTAGAAATTGTTTTTTCCCCTCTCTCTCTTCCTACCAGACTACCATAAATGCAAGCTGCATGTCTGTTTCTACGCTGTTCCTCTCTCTTATGGCTCCTTTTCTTCTCTTCACCTTCCAGATTAAGACGTTCTGCATCAGACTGCCCTTTGGGAAAAAAACCCTTGCCCATCTAACAGTGTACATATTTGTTTTTTACTTTTCTCCTGCAGTTGAAATAATTCAGAATGCGTCATTGTTTTGAGACAGCACTGCAACACTGCTGCAGCTGCTGCTTCTTTGAAGATAACTAATACTGCTTCCCTGAGAATAGCTAATAAAATAACCTTAAAGCAGAAATATTATGAGCTCATTAAAACTTGCTTTCATTTCTATAGCTTCATAAAATCACAGACACTTCGAGTACTGCTGCTATCAGATACCAGTTACGGAGAACTTTTAAAGTAGTTTAATAGCAGATTCTGCTTGAAAAAAACAGTAAGTAATGTGAGCTACCTAAAACAATGCTTTAAGAATTAAAGCTCTAGCTGCCTTTAATTAAACTTCTGATTTCCAGGTATTCTACATAAACTACTCCATAACAAGCACTGAAACTGTGCCCTTACAGTGAGGCCGGCAACTACTTCCTATTTCATAATTATGGAATGCATGCTAAATGCAAGTACCAATAAAACAAAAATGTATTTTTTTCCTTATGTTCAATTCAAATTAATGTTCTTCATTTAACACATATGCAAGGAATTATTCACAATGCCAGGTCCCAAACAAACACGTTCTGTATCAAAAGAATCACTGTACACAGAAAGCCTCTCTGGAAGCTTCCATCACAAAGGGAGTATTTACCTTGGGTCACACTATGCCTACACAAGAAGAATCGCTAAACCAGTCACTTAAATGTTTGGACAACAAACCAGCTGCCTCCTCACACCATTTCCAGTAAACCTAAGAAAAAAAACCCAACAAACCACCAAAACAAACCAGAAACCTTCACAAGCTGCAGGACTCAAGAATCCTGCTCTTTGTAATAGCCTGCACTGAACAATATTGGTTGGTGCAACGCCCAGCTGACAGCCAACACCTGACACTCAAAAAAACCCAAACCAAAATGGA
>JANRGW010045096.1:0-22442 GCA_024733675.1 Psilopsiagon aymara | reverse complement strand
GGCGGGCAGGCAGCTCCCGGCCCCGGACCACTCTCCAGGCGAGCGGCGGACACGGGACCCGGGCGGCGGTTGCCGCCGCACCCTACAAAGGCGCGCTGAGCGGGCCGCGCCGCGCTACTCCCGGCAGGGAGAGCCCGGGTTCCCTCCGCGCTTCTCCGGCACCTCGGCCGCAGCGGTCAGCGGGCTGCCAGTGGGCCTCGCGGTGACCTTCCGCCATGCCCCGGGCGCCTCCTGAGGCCGCGGACCCAGGCTCCCTCGCCTCCACCAAGGCGAGCGGGAATCGAAAGCACAACCACCCCCGTCCCGCCCCTCAGGGCTCCCGCCCAGCTGCCCCACTCCCACATAACGGTTCCGTTGGGCCGCAGCACCAGGCAGAACCTCGCACCCGGACCGGCACCGACCCGGTCCCACCAGCTACTGCCCCCACCTACCTACCTGCCCGCCCGGCCGCTCCGCTGACGCTGCGCCCTCGGCGATGACCGCAACCCCGGTAAGCGCCGCGCCGCCCGGCGTCTGAGCCCAAGGACACCGCGCACCCGCCCTATGTAACCCGGCGCTGCCGCACCCACGCCGAGCCGAGCCGCGCCCACCCCTCCCGGCGCGACAGCCAATCGCGTGCCGGCGCGTGGACCGCTGATTGGCCACGGCGCCTGTCCGCTGCAGTGACGTCACGGCGCAGGTAGCGTACGTTGCGACCGGCGAGCCCCCTGCGGCATGGCGTCAGACGTGACGCGCCGGCGCAGCGGCAGGGCGGGCTGTGGATGCATGCGCAGAGTGAGCATGGCATAGCCCAGCCCGGCCCGGCGGAAGCGGGGGGGTGTCCCTGCCCCGTGTCCCTGCCCCGTGTCACTGCCGCTGCTGTGGCCCCGCGGAGGGGACGGACGGGCTCCGTGCGCGGGGGGTAGCGCGGGCCCGGCCCGCAGGGAGCAGGGCCTTCGTGGTGACACACCCGGTGCGAGAAGCGAGCCGCTTGCCTCAGCCGCGGGCAGTCACGCTGCCAGGACCTCCCGCTCTCCGGCACTTGAAAGGCTTCAGTGCCCCCTGTGCGCCTGTGCGGTGCTAGAGCGGGTTAAGTGCCCTCCCGTAACTGCCCGTGCAGCAGCGCTCGGCTCTGGTGCCAACGTGAGGGAAGGCAATGAGGACAGCGTGAAACCCCCCTCACAGGGTGGCACAGTTCTGCGGACAGTTCATACGATGTCCATTAAATTGTCACTTCATCGTTTGTGTTTTTTCCGGTGCTCGTGGTGTCCAAATCATGAGACAGACGTTTGTGAAACATTTCAACACAAGGTATATATAATGTACTGATGCACCCAACTTCCACATCACTGTAATCTTGACCACAATAAAACTAATTTGCTTATGATACGCACTTCCCATACTTCATGGGGCGTGAGTGTGCAATGGAAGCATTTCAAGTTGGCATCTTGATGGCTCCAGCTGCTGCCCAACTCAGATCTCAAATCATGTCAGACTCCCGGAATCATGAGGTTGAATGGACAGTTACCAGTTTAAAAACTAAAGGCATTCACTGTTTCTTTTATTCCCCATTTGGCTTTGAGCCTTCATGGTGCACTTCACTCACGATTTCAGACTTTCTACCATGATTATTAAGGACTGTAATTTTATTTAGTAAGGCTTCCATGTCTTGTATGATTCCAGAAGCCAGATGTATGTAACTAATACCAAGACCTGTGATAAGACCTTGATCTCTCTTACCTTTAAGAGAAAGGAGCTGAAAGTACCTTTTAAGCTGCTTTAAGAAATTACAGCAGTGTAAATTCTTAAGCTTCTTTAAGCATTTGCTGTGGGACTGATGGGCCCTGACATTCATTCAAAGGTTTTCCCTTTCTTCACAGAACACAGAGTTCAAACTTCTGTAGCTCACTTGATTTCTGCTGGGTTTTGCCTTCCGAGTATGTATGCTCCATATTGAGCACTGCATGCTGAGCTTCATGGTTAACCTTTCTGATGCACATGGAGGGACACTGTAGCCATGTTACATTGATTTTTTTCTCCAGGAAGCTGTTCTTGAAAGCTGCCTCTGAATTCCAGACAGTGGAATGGCTTTCAGCACTGAAGATCAGTGTACTGAAAATCAGTCTGTAAAATGAACTGTTGCCTGAATTTCCTTACGCCTGACCATGCTGACATCTGCTGTGTGAGTGACTGCCAGCAGGCATGGTGGAGTACCCTTCCATGAAGATGTGAACGACACAAATGTATTTGTGGGTTTGAATACTCTATAGTTAGTAGCAGCAGAGGTTCTGCCTGATATAAAAATACAGTAGTTTAGAAGATGTGTTTTCACCAGTAAGAAGTATCTCGAGTGGAGAGGACTTGACTGACTTGTTTTAGCCTGTTTGGGCGTTACTCAGTGTGAACCTTAGCACTTATAGACCAGTGCTAAGAACTGGTCTATAAGTAGAAGGTGCAGGAAAGAGGGTGTTGCTCAAGGCACTCAGTATTTGAGTTTTTGAAACATTCTGTGGTTGGTAGGACAGACAAATAGTGAAATTTTACCGTTCTTTGCTAAATATAAACATCTGTAGTGTATGAATCCTGCACGTGTTGTATGACTTCCCCTGGGCACAGAGTATGCTGTGGGACTTCCCAGAGGCAATGCTAAATTCGAAGTCAGGGCTTTTCTGGCTTTGTGTGTTTGAATTGCTGGAGCAAACTAAAATGACCCAGGGCTCATTTTCAGTGCTCTGTGATTTTCCTACATGTATTAACATCATTGGACTTGGTGTGGTTTGCCTTGAAGGTTCATATTTTACTCCTTCAGTTATTCACTGTGGTTACACCTGAAATACTTTTGTGTTTTCACTACCTCAGACCATTACACGCTGGAACAGTAGTTATTTTGCAATCAGAATTACTGCTATGTAATTTATTTTTGCTTCATGTCCTGAAGAAAGGAAAAATAAACCAAATATGTGAAGTCCAACATGAAAGGAAACATGGCAAAAGAGCCAGCCACTTCTCTTTAAGAGGTACCCTGCAGATACAAGAGGAAAGATGGCCTTGTTAAGGGCCCAGACTGTAACTCAGGAGCACATTTTTGGGGTTTTTTTCCTCTGTTATGTGGTAAATTTCTAGTTTGGTCTTTGACAAATACCTCAGAACCTATTCATTGTGTTTAAATCATCAGGGATTGGGTGCTTGAGTACCTTGGCCTCTTTTCATCCTCTTACTGTAGGGAAGTGAGCCAAAGTCTGAGCTGCTACAACACAGTTAGCATCAGCTAACATTGCTGGTGTTGATGAGTCCCTGATTTGTGCTGCAGTCACAGTGGTGTGAGCTGGTTTTAAGAAAAAGCTTAAATCTGACCTCATCACAAGATAGTACTGACTTAATTTGCACCACTGTAGTTTCTGAATTGTACTGAAGCTGTCCAGAAGACCTGCACTTCTTTTTTTAATGTTTCCCTGCAAAATTGTTAGAGAGAAAGGTGTTATTTCACCATAGTTTTTTCAAAGCCTGGTTTATCAACATGAAAGAGTCATTCTGGGCTGGTATTGAAAAGTTCTTGATGCTGGCACCCTTCAAAAATACTCTGTAGTGGCAAACATATGCTTTGAGGGTTACTTTTCAACAAAGTAACAGTGCAAGTCTTGTCATTTGGAATGTATTGACGGCTTTATGTTATTCACATCTTTTAACAGGGCATTTGGATGGAAGACAGGAACCTGCTCACCCAAACAGGAACAAAGATGGAAACATAGACTGAAGAGTGAATAAAAATGCCTGATGAATGGTGTGCCTCTAATCTCTCCTGTTTGCTGTTTTGTGCAGTCTAAGTCAGAAAGGTTAAATGGGCTACTGCATGAAACAGCTGGAAAGGCAGAGTCTCTGAGGTGCTGCAGGACCACTACGTATTAGGCTTCTTCTTAAGACAAAGCTAAATTTATGCACAACATCTACTTTTGTGAAATACTTTCATCAAGCAAGTCTTGGTTTTATTTTAAGCTCTATTAGTAGTAATATCTTGTGGCAGCATATTTATGCTTTGTGCAGTTGTCCCTGACAACATCATGACTTAAATTTTTTATTATGTGGATTGCATTCAATGCATATTTGTTGTTATAGAAAGCTATTCTCAAATTAAGAAGAGCTGCTGCAGCATCCTCACATGCTTGTGCTACAAAGATTAAATATTTGGGAGTGGGATATAGTATTTTCTACACTCCAGAGTGCAGAGTGGCAGTTGAAGGATTTGATCTTGGCAGATGAAGGCAGAACTGTGGTTCTGGAGAGTGAGTTTTGTAGGGCTGTGGATGCAATTACTTGGCACTAGGGGAAAGTGCCAAGATATTCTACTGTAAGAGAGTTCAGATGAGGAAAGAGGCTGAGAATTGCCTGGCCAGGGTGGTGTTGTAGACTCCAGTTAGGCACAGGGTGAGGCAGTGCTGCTCACCATCACAGTGAGCACCAAAAAACTGACAGGTAACACAGGCAGAGACACACCAACCAATCCAGCCAGAGGGAGCAGCTGGAAGATTGCCAGAATATTTCATGGCTGAATCAGACACACAATCTTTATAATGCCATGACTTATTGATAAATTTACTAGTGAATTTACCAGGTGTAAAAATAGCAAAGAACTTTGTCCTTTAGTTGACACTGTGAACTTATGTCACAGATACGTAGATTTATTTGGCGGCCATTTATTTTCTGGTGAGATGTCTCCAAGTCTGGTGTAGGTAAAGGTCTCTGCCATTCCCAGCATGTGACTGATGGGGAGCTGGATAGAGAAGATCCAGGGTTCAGAGTCACTCTTTGTCAACTTAGACACAACCTCCAGCTCAGCATATCGACTCAATGCCTGTCTTTTCTATGTTGAGATACTGGAATACCCTGCTCAGGCATTTGTTCCAGGAGCTGCTTGTGGGCTGATAGATGTCTAGTTCTGTAGACTCAAAGAAGAGTATAATGAGGCCTTGGACCTCACTATAAGATAGAAGTGTGGGGAATAACTTCTTTGTTCATGGTTTGGGGCAGGTAACACAACAGAGGCATCTTATTTGGGTGAGTGTAGAGTAGTAGTGCAAAACATAAATGCATGAAGTCAGGTCATTTGCAGTGAAGCATGGAACAGCAAAAAAGGACTTCCAAGTGTCAAGAGTTGTCCTAGGATAGGACTGCCTCAACTTCCACTTCACTGTCAGAAAACTCAATCTGAATCCTTATAAGCCAGTGCTTGTAGTGAAAGTAGACTAAAAAGACAGGTGATTCAAGATAGTAATTTGAAAAAAGACCATTTCTGGACTCAAGGCCAAGGTTAATCCAGTTAACACACAAGGACATTCACATTTGAAAGATTTGAGGGGACCTAGCAATTTGCCAGAAGTTCAGCTTTTTAAAAATATAGTTTTGTTGCTTTTGGAAAAGAACTTTAACATTAACTTTAAGGGCTCAAGACTTGAACAACAGATAAAAGGGTATCTGTTTATTAAGTTCATTATGTTTTTAACTTTAAAGCTAGTCTCTTGGTATTTTTACTGAAAAGCTTAAAATAGCAGAGGTATAATAAATGTCCTTGGGCGTTGTCTGTGAGTATGATTCTATGTGACAAGAAACAGGCTACAAGACCAGTAATTTCTACTAGCCTCAATTTCTATTTTCAGGAGGCAAGGAATCATAGAATCACAGAATGGTTTGGGTTGGAAAGGACCTTAAAGCTCATCCAGTTCCAACCCCCTGCCATAGGCAGGGACGCCTCCCGCTAGAGCAGGTTGCTCCAAGCCCTGTCTAACCTGGCCTTCAACACTGCCAGGGATGGAGCAGCCACAGCTCCTCTGAGCAACTTGTGCCAGTAGCTCACTTCCCTTATAGTAAAGAATTTCTTCCTAATATCTACTCTAAATCTCCCTCTTTCAGTTTAAAACCATTCCCCAAAGCTACCATATTTTCAAATTAAAAAAAAATAATTTCTAATGAATCAAACAGAAGAATTTCAGCTGTATCCTGTTTGGAGGGGATGACAATTACCTGCAGTGATACCTTTGCTTTGTGTATCTGTGGGAGTGAAAGAATACTATCCTCTCAGTTACATGATCGGTTGTGACATTATCTTCTGAATAATCCAAGCCATAGAGGAAGAGCCATAGAGCAGCCGCTTTAGTGAAGATACTGTCAAATTAGTCTCCAAAGCACCAACTTAGACTTGGGAAAAGCTCCAAATTAAGACTCCTTTTGTAAGGAGATTTGCATGGCTGGGCTTCCTTATGTAATGATGGTATGCTAATCTAATGTAATCTACTAATGCCTCCATAGTTGAACTGTAGGCCAGACTGGAGAACCTTCCATGGAGTAAGAGCACTTGCACAGCCTCACTATTCAGATGACAGTCTTAAAAAATAAAAGCTTTATTAACTTTAGGTTTTTCAAAGGAGAAACAGTTTATAATGTAAGTAGAAATAAGGCCATATACTGGCAAATTTAGCTCTGTTCTCCCATCTAAAACTTGTATGCTACGGCAGGCTTAATGCTTCTAAGTATATACCCAGTTCTCTGCAGAGCTGTGAGGGCTCTGTGCACAGCAGCAGGAGGATCAGTTGAATATGAAGCCTGACTAAGTCATAAGAACATGTGCATGATTCATAGATGCATAGGTCGTCTTCACTGAGGGGAAATCACTGCTGCAAGTGATAGCACCCATGGGATGTTTTTGGCAGTGAAGAGGTGGGATTCTTCCCTGCTGAGATCTTGTGCTATTTTTGCTGCCTGTTGTGTCAAGTTTTCAAGGCTTTTGTTAATTGCGGGGCTGGTAGTTTTAGAATCAGGCTTTAACTTCCCAGCTTCACTGTCTGCTTGTTTTTACAAATGCCTTTAGGAAGGTGTCAAGTGTTAGAGCAGCTTAGGGGTTTAGCACTGTTTGTGACAATGATCAATGCTGGATGCTTTGCAGACACTAAAAACTGCCCAGGATGAACTTACTATCCTAAAGCATGAAGTCTCAGAGCACTGAGAACACTTAATCCAAACTACTAGCATTGCAGATGCTTTTCTTATACTCCTAGGATGTGCTCTAAGCCTTTTATAAAAAAATTAACATCTTTGCCTTCATCATATTCCAAGCAAAACACTAAACAAGTAAATTAAAGCATACTAAGTTTCTTCTTTTGTCTGATGAATATGACCAAACAAAAAGTCCCAAAGCTTTTGCATTCACAGATAAATGATACAAATGACTGACGAAACTCTGTTATATGAAATGTACTCATTGTTAAGTTGTAGCTTATATGTTTTGGGTTTTTTTTTTATTTGCCTGTGGTGTTTGTTCGTTTGTGTGGTGGGTTTTGGTTTGGTTTGGTTTGGTTGTGGGTTCTGTTTTTCCCAAAAGATGAAGTTCAGTTTTCACAAGTCTTTCTTGGGCACAACTAACCCCCCTTTTTTAATATTTTTTTCTCTTTTCCAGACTTTTTTTGCTTTTTTGTTGCTTCTGAAATGTGCTGAACAAAACTAAATGCAAGATACACAGGGATTATGAAATAACATAATATTCTGACTTCTCTACAGCTTAACATCAGTCTCTCCTGAATAGTGCTAGAGGCAGAGCAAAAGGCAGGAGTCTGCACTTACCTTGAAATTGTTCCTCCAGCAGGTAACAACTAATTTAAAACCCATTCATGGCTGAGTTGTCTTCAACAGTCTTTGAAACATGTTTCTTCATACTTCACTTTTAAATTTCATCTGTTATTATTCTGCATAGTTACTTTTGTCCTAAATCCTTTACATAGTTTCCTGTACTCTTGTGTACTAATAAATTCATTAATTGTCTCTGTTTTAAGAACCAAAAGTCTGATTGTTTCTGAGGTGTGTAAGGGTGGGATAGAAAGTGAGTATTCTCTTACTTTCTCTGGCAAGTAAGCTCTCTGACTCTTTTCATGTCGTTTCCTTTAGATTCACATTATTTCCTTATATATCCTTATATATTCAGAGTACACAGGACAGCCTTTGTACCCTTGCACAGAAAATTGTGCACTGCTGGGGCACTGTGTCCTGACTGGCCTCCTGAAGATCTCACACATGAATAAAGTAATTAGGTATTTGTGTTTCTGCCCTGATTCTTTCCTAGTATCTCTTCCTGTGAAGGGAAGTCTAGTGGATAATGACTAGCTGGAAGGATGGTTCTGTTCAAGCCATATATTCAGTGTATGATCATGGCAGGTCTCCTCTGTACTGGTGATTTGCTTGAAGGGAGAGAGGAATATGCTGGATTTCTTAATGGGATGGCTTAGAAGGCTGCAATGAAAAAAACTATCACTGAAAAATACAATGGTATTTTGCTCCCTCTTCAGGTCCTCTGTGGGAAACAGCTGAATAATCCCTTATTTTATTAAGCAGTTAAAAACCCCAACACAATGAATGCGGATGTGCTATTTCTGCTTCTCTAATCCCCACTTGGCTGCAGGTCCTTAAGACGTTCATTGAACCAATATTAGCTATGTTCCTGAATTCTGGGTAGCTGCAATGTTTATCTATCAGCACATAGAAAATAGCAATTTAAGCTGATTCTTTGCATTCTTTTTCCAAAGCCAGTTGCTAATCTGTGAGATAGCTTTTCATTAAATCTTCCTTTGCTACTTTTTATTTTCAAAAGGCTTTACAAAAATGATATGTTTAAAAATATTGTAACTGGGGGCTTTTTTGTTTGGTGGTTGTTGTTCACACTTTTGGGCATCTTAAACAGCTCAGTAAGCACAACACAGCAGCACTCTTCTGTCCATATCTCTTGCTCTTAACTATTTTTATAACCACCAAGTTAATGCCTGCCATCTAGGGCTAACTCCTAAGAACAGATTACATGTTTTCTGCAGTTTACCTGATTCAATCTAAAGCTCCTTCAAAGCCCTGCAGGGATTGCTAAATCCCACTCTCTCACTACCAGTTGTCACTGCAGTTTAAATAGTCTCTATGGCCTTTCCGGCTCTCTTAAACATTCCTGTCTTAGATAGTGAGGAAAAAAAGAAAGAGTCGAAAACAGAAGCTTAGGAATGTAGGCTTGGAAAGGCCACGGTCAACCTTACTGCACAGAAGCTTTGGGTACGTGCTATGTCCCTGTGTGTGCACGGTAGTGCTGACAATATTGACCTTTGATTCCCTGCAGAGTAGTAGAGGATCCTTTTGACCTGGAAGCTTGGTGCTTGTGAGGGCCTGCAAAGGGCCTTGTCAGGTCAGTAACTATGATCCCCCACTGTTGCTGGCAGCCGTGTTATAGCTCATTTTAGAAACTGCATTCTGAAGCAGCCTGTTTTCTGATTCTTCATCTATAGAAGATCTATTCCTCAACCTCCCTGCTGTGACCATTAAATATCATCTTGTGATTCCCAGCCTAAGTTTATTCCTAGTCAGACTGTAATGCTTATACAGTGGCCTGCCTTTGGCTCACATCGCATTTCTGGTCTGTGCTTTCTGTCACTTTACACTCCCGACCTAGGCTGGCCACTGGCTTTATTTTACTCAGCATTGTGCCTGAGTAGACAGCTGTGACAGTAGAAATGCTGAATAAAGACAGAGGCATCTGAACACTGTTCTTGCAGAATTGATTCATAGGGACATTGACCTTGAAGTAAACATACGGTGCACCCTTCAAGAGGTCTCACTTGTGAAAGACTGTGCAGAAATGTTTCTTTCTACATGGAGGAAGTCACAGGATTTACATCATCATCTGACTCTTTTGTTTTAGCAGGGACTACTTATTTTGTCAGACTGTTGCCTGAGACTAGTGAAATAGCTCTGTTAGGAGTCTTCCGGGTAAAGGGAAGCTGCCCAGACACGTATTACTGGCCTGGTACACACGGAGCTTAGAGTCAGTGTTCTTGCTTTGGAAAAGAAAATATTCTGCTCCACCCCAATGCGTAAGTTCTGGATGAGTTTAAGTGTCTCATGTTCTCTTCTCCTTTATTTTATAAACATCTGTCTTCCCATTTGTGGTCTCATAAGCAGTGTGATCCTATAAACTGTGACTTGCATTTGTGTGTTTTTAACTTCTTTTAGGAACTGTTGTGAGTGGGACTGAGGATGCTCACTGATGCATGGCTTTTTAGCTTTCTGAACCACAGTTTGATTCACTGCTTGAATGCTGTTACCCTGTATTAATCATTTGTACTGTTGAGGCTTCAGATACTTGTGCAGAGTTAAAACCATATTACAAAGGAACTGTTCAAGCAAAAAGTACGTTTGAGTCCTACAGCCAAAGAATGGGTTTCAGCAGTTACTGTGCTGAACAATCCAAGTGTTTGGATATGGTATGTATCTTTTAAGTGGAATAATATTGTTCAGATAAAGTAGTATGTGCCACGTTAGGCCTCTGCCAATCTCACTTTGGAAGCCAGAGGGTAATAAAACTGCTCAGGTTTGAATTAATGTAAACTCCTGGTTTGGATTTTCATTTCCAGGGACAGGCTGTTGAAAGTGTTCTTTAAAGTGTTCAAGCGTTCATCATCATAAAGTGAAACATTTGTTTTTTTGTCACAGTGGAGAAAAAGCTAGACAGCTTTTTCTTTTCAAATACAGGGATTCAATTAGCAGAAACTTGTAAATGCCATTTCAGAAGAGACGTCCTCACTTGGGTTTTGTTTGTTTGCTTGTTTTGTGTGGGTTTTTTTCTTTGTGTGGGTTTTTTTTTATTCCAACAGAAGAAAAAAAACAGGACAATTTGGAGACTTTCTATCCAGGGCCATATCTGGACTAAGAAAATGACATCATCTGTCATAGTTGCCTTGCTAATTGTATGTCTGTGGAGTTTGAACCTGGAAGTGCTCTAAAGCCAGCAGAGGAGGAATCCATTCCTTCTCTTTACCCGCAGAATTGCTTAATCAGTTACAGTCAATTAGACCTGTGCATGTACTCTGCATGACAATTGCGTAGGTGTCACGGAATGGCGTAAGCCAGCGCAGGTAATGTTGCATTAGCAAAATGCAGCTCAACTTTATTCGCTATGCTTATATACCATGTTATGCTTCATTTGCATGAGTAGCATTTAATACAAATAGTGTCTTCTCATTTTTATAGAGGCCACACAGAATGTAAAAATTGTTAAAAACATCAGATGTGGAATTTTACAATGCAGATTTTTACATTCTTTATAGTAAATCTTTGCATTAAAATAGAATCTGATAATGTTACTGTCAGACCCTTAAGGAAGAAAGGCAAATCATGTAAATGGAGAAGGATGAATCATAGAAACTCTGCTGAACTTAACCTAGTATAGTTAGTAAGGAGGTGATAGTCTGCAATGGTAATAGACCACTTATCAAATGCACTGTGTGAAATAAAGAGAGTCAGTTGATGAGGTCAGTGGGGTTGTCCTAATCAACACCAGCTGAACATCTAGCCAATATGTTTGAGTCTCTGCTGTGCTGCACCATTCACATGACAGCTGCCAACTTGTTTTATGGAAAGTTTTACTCATACTTCTCAAGGTAAAAGGTTGTCTGAATCCCTGTCATGTGTTGGTGGCAACTTTAAGTAAGATAAAAAATAAGCAGGTAATAACTTCCTCCCTGGCAAACCCTGAATAAGTCATTTATTCATTACAGAAGTTCTGTCAACCATCTGTCAGGACCGATTTAGTGTACTGAATTTGTGCCTCTGTTTAAGAGCGAGCCTTGCGCTGTGCTTCAGTATTATCAAAGGGAAGGCTTAATTCTGCTAGACAAATTTGGTAATACTCTTGCCAGCATTACATGTGGTGGAAGCACAAGATTCTTGGTAAATGCAATACTTCTTAGTTCCACATCTTCACTTAGTTCTCCAGTTAATTTGCCAACTGCTTTCATGTAATAGTTATCTAGGATAAGGGGATTCATAGGAGCTTTTCCTTAATGGAGATAAATTTTATTGTCCCACATTTTTATAGGTTAGGAAAATAAGAATTAATGCACAGTCCCCTGAAAAATCTCAGATAATTTACAGTTCTTGTGGCCTCAATGAATTTCACTGAGAAATTTAGGGGCTAACACTTTGTGGTCTTGCATTGTGATTAATTAATATAACAAAAAATGCTTACCTATGAAGTCCTGACTGTATATTGCGATCCCCAGAGCTCTTTCAGTGTTCCGTACCATACTGTTCTTGGAAAGAGGTTATGTTCTGGCTGTAAAAGTGGAGTTGGGGGCCACTATCTTTGGTTGATTTGGACAGTGTATTTGACCTTTTCCTTCAGCAAACCTAGGAAGCAGAAGGATAAGAAGAAATAGGTAAAGTATAAACCAAATATGTGTGCTGGATGGAAAAGACTATTTTGAAGAGCTGAAATAACATTTGTCACGTTGCTCTCCCTCCTCAATTATCTGTTTAGTAAATGCTAACGTAAGTAAAAATGTGGTAGAAAAATGGCTTCAGTAAGGTATTACTCCTGAGGTGGAAGGTTCAACAGGTACACAATTCAGCTGAATTTAATTTAAATAGCTTGAAATTAAGTTCTTCAGTGTAGTCTTTCATTGTAGCTCTCTATGTAGAAGTATATCCAGATAAGTTAAAGAAAAAAAAAACAAAGAACCAAAACCCCCTATTTTGCTTTTTTCAAGATGAACTATGTATTGCAAATATGTGTGTGGCCTGGCCAGTGCACAGCCTTCTTAGGGTCAGAGGAAGTACTGATAATTTCATAGATTTGTGGATTACCTATGGTTCTCATATTCTAATTGGACACCATTTTTCAGCATGACAGATGGATCTACATTTTAAGATGTAGTTGTATGCTCACGATAAAGATGCCTGTGCTGGTGGAAGAGGTTCTTTCTGTGAGCTGCTGTTAATGTCTCTTCTACCTTGGGACACTGACCTCATGGATCTGCAGACCTCATCTTCACAAAACCAGCAGGGTTAGATTAAATCGCCCATTTAATCAGCATAAATTAACCCAGCTGTCTTTTCGGAAGCACCCAGTGAGATTATCTGCATGACCAGATCTGCAAGGCGAGTTGTCTCGGGCAGGGAGGTGGTGACAAGCAGCTGTGGGCTGGATCCTGTACCAGATAAAGCTACCTCTGCAGGCCATCTGTCCATGGCCAATTGCAGGAGCTCTGGATTGATTCACATACCAGCAGGGAAGTTTCTTATTGTATTTTGTGTGTGTGATTTTTACAAATAGCAACAGCAAACAATAAAGCTTGATGAACTATGAAGCTGGCTCTGAGCTCATCATGTCACCATCAGAGGAATAACTGAGTGCTACTAGATGCACTAGAAAAATGAAACTGGACCACATACTTGGAAGAGCTTAATTTCTGACCCTGGGTCTATCACTGCTTTTTTTCCCCAGGCTTTCTGCCTCAGTTTCCCTATTTACCTCACAATGGTGCTGTTAGTATTAACTATGTAGGTACACTTGAGTTTTGTAAACCTGAGATGTAGAATAGTTGCAAAGCTTTTAAATACAACCTCCCACTGGTAAAAGTCACCTGAGTGTGGTCTGGGTTATCTATACCTAACCAGAGATTTCTTTTTGGTCACTGAAAGCTGGGGAGTCGTGATATCAGAAGAAGTCAAACTGTATGGAGGTAACAGCAAATGAAGTTGATGTGTTTTCTAAGTGTCAGCGGTAGCTGTCCCTTCAGCCTCGCCCTGGTACTTCTGAACCTGCTAAGCTTTGCTGGAAATAGGTCTTGGCCTCTGATGATGCCCCTGTTGTGCAGAAATAAGCTTTGTAAGTCCACCTCCACACATGATTTGTGTTTCTTAAACTGACCAATGATAATGAAAATTGACTGAAAAAATGACTACTCCCAGCATGACAAATTCTGTGGAAAGATTTTATGTTTGAATGGACAAATGCTCTATGAAACATGGCTCATGTACCTCTTTACATACGTAACTGTAGAGCACTGTGCCGATGACTAGGAATGGCAGCTAATGAATGCAAATTGATCTCTTACTTAACACTATCAGCTTCTACTCTGCTGAAAAGCTTCATAACCATGCCAGTGTATGCTTTTTCTGTTTCACACAGTTACTGCCAAACCCTTCCTTGGCACACAGAGGTGCTGCCTTT
The DNA here is from genome assembly GCA_024733675.1 of Psilopsiagon aymara. NCBI lineage: Eukaryota > Metazoa > Chordata > Aves > Psittaciformes > Psittacidae > Psilopsiagon > Psilopsiagon aymara. Next base: position 8,437 of record JANRGW010045096.1, on the reverse strand, counting down.
CTCCTGTGTAAATTCCCCGTAACCCTGAGTTGTCAGCAGCTGCCAAGGACTCCTCATCAGTTCAGGCAGGTGATCTTTGAAGTCTTCCAAAATGAAGCACCTGTCAAAATCCCAGTGTAGTAAAATGGCTCCAGGGAAAAGCAGAATAAGAACAAAAATTTCATTCCCTTTTCCTCCAGTATATTATGCAAAACACTCTCAGAGTAAAACGCTGCTGGGGTTAAACCCAAACATGTCATGATGGCTTACATGGTGTTCTGTAAATAATGAATGTCTAGGGCTTCCTCTCAGCCCTCGTAAGGCATGAGTTGTTTTTTCTCCCTGGGCCTTGTTCTACCATGTGTGTAATAATAAAATATTTTAAAATACTCAGGTGCCAGTTCAGGGCTACCTCTTGTCCTCAGCACAGGTATGGCAGGCATGACTTAGGCCATAAATTGCTCGTGTTTGATCCTGCTGATGCAATTTTTTCCTTCCTCTTTCACTGTTTTGGACCATGGAGAATTATTTTCTCCGACAGAAGGCATCAGACCCACTAAATAATCCATCTTGCTTTTGTAGGGATTAACAGCAATGTTAATAGCTCTGTTGGCTTCTGAGGCTACAAGGTGGTCACATGAGTTGGGTTTGTTCATCATTTTCAGTGCTGAAGATGTCCTTATGGAGACTGCAGCTATCAACACAGAGCTGTAATTTAAGCCATGATGCTTAGCTTGAGCACTGTTATTTTCGGATTTTGGCTCTGTTGAGCTGCAGTAGAGGAGAGTGAGGAGTTCAGTAGTGTTTCTAATTAAGTTTCAAGAATACATGGTAAGCCACACGAGTGCTGTCTTGCCTCTGGTCTTCCTCAGAACAACCACATCTTTGGGCTCGGTAGGGATATTGGGATGCAAAAGCTGATGACGGCTTGCATCGATCCCAGTGTCACAATCCTCAGGTGATCTGGAGTTTGGGAACCCGGTGTATTTAGAGCTGTGTGTCTGATAGGGATGAGAAGTAGGAAATTGGGTTGGTCTGAGTTGTCAGGAAGAACAGAAAGAAAGAGAATTTCCTTATTTTGCATTTCAGATTTTAACATTAAGTATAACACTTTGTAAGAACTGGGAGAGATGTGAGAATCAGAAATGTGACATCTTAGTTCTTTAATCCCCTCTTGCTTAGCTGCAAAGAATTCACAGTGATAATTCCTTTGCAGCTTTTGTACATAATCAGTCATACCAATTCACATTTACTTCCATGTGGCTAGAAGGAAGGAAAAGATGGTCTTCTGATTCATATCCGATTAGGAGCAACTGAGTTTGTGCTTGTGAAATCAAAATTTGCCTCTAAGAAGACACTTTTTTTTCTGGGAGGAAGGAGGATAAAGCTAAAATGGGGAATTTTATGTGGTACTGAGAACCAGGATTTCATGGAGTGCCCATGTTCCTGTGGCTGTTCTTTTCAGCTTGCAGTTTTTCATGATGGAATGATTAAAAAAAAACCTATTAAAATCAGGGAATCCTGAAATCTTTGAGGAAAATGAAAGCAGCAGTTTACTGCAGTAAGAGAGCTTAGCACCCTGTTTGGATTCTTCTACACTTTACCAGAGCTGCATATAGCAGCTTACTGAAAACAAACACTTTTCCCCAGTGGCTGTATAAAACAAAGTCACAACCTTATACAGGAGCCGAATTCATCGTGTTCCTGAGGCCATGCATCATGGCATAACAAGATTACCAAACAGGGCTTTACAGAGGCTTCTCTCTCATTAATGTGCTTTATGCATGCTCTTGGTCCCTTAGCTGTTCTTGGTAGATGTTCCCAAGCACTTTAACTCCCATTAGGTAAAGAGGCCATGGACAACACAGCCGAGAAAACCCAATTAGTCCAAAGCAAGTCAGCAAGATCAGAATTTGGTAGGAGAGCAGCTGTGCTAGGCAAGCACTGCTAACCTGCTAAGCCTATCATTACATGCTTCTTGAGAGAGGTATTTTTTGCCTAGTGGCATTGGTGCTGCTTATTGCCAAGGAACCTACACTGTGCAATTGTGACTGTAAAAGGAAAAACTTGCATTTTTATTCGTTAAGGGACAGTGAGATATAACATAAGTGAAATGTACTTCCTCAGCTAAACTGCCTGGTGATTTACGAAGCCTTAATGAGGGTTGAATAATAATAAATAAGTTACCTAAAGTGGCCCGTGTTCATTTGTACCTCCCACACTTTATCTGAATCAGTGTAATCAGTATACATTAGGGACAAATCAATATGTAAACAGCACAGCCAATATTCTTACTGATACCACCCATTACATCAGGAATGTTTTGTGTTGCCAGGTGCCAAAGTCTGAACAGACACTGGGAACAAGTGATGTGCAGAATGTCTTTTTAAAAGGAGTAAGGAAAAAAATCTAGCCTCTTTCACTTTTGCGTAATAAGCTCTATATTAATTAACAATGGTATGTGCTGTTAGTAAAAATATATCCTTTTATCACTAATGCAAACCAAAAAGAATCCTGTTTATACTTGCAGAGAAAATATGTATTCATGCCATACTGATGAATTATTTGTATTTTGCCATGGGGACTTATTTTATGCTTCAAATAAATTAGAAAAGAGGCAATCAGAAGAAAGCACTAACTTTAAAGGGCAAGAATTTCGTCACCGAGCCTAGCTCAGAGTCTCTTGGCAATTGTGCGAAGTCAGAAAAATATCTAAGATTAAAACAATGATTAATTTGCTTAATGGTTCTTTGTGGCATAGTGAAAAAAAAATTAAAAGACCCTGAACTACAGCATTACTGCACTAAACTCAGTGGTTCACCTGGAACTCCAAAATCTCATGTATTTCATGAGAAATGCTTACTTACAAGGTCTTGCTTGAAAGGTTCGTTACTTTGTATGGGTAGGAGAGTAGGCTTTTCTATTTGCCCTGTGATCACATGAAGTTTCTTGATTCTTCAAGCCATATACCAAAATCTTCCTACTGCTAAAGAAAATCTTTTTCTCAGTGAGGAGAGGGATGTCCCAGTTGCATTCCCAAGCAGGAGATGGTGATAACTTCTCAGGGCCTCTCCCCTTGCTCAGTTTGAATACAGAACCATATGGGATATCAATAGGCCCCATAGGACTCCATCATTTCAGCCTTAGCAGTTCCTGTGAGTTTGGCTCCCACAGCTGAGGATTACACAGTAGCCTGGTTAATGACACAGCTGTGGCGCAGCAGCTCTGTCCAAGCTGTCTTTCAGGTAACCTGTGACTCAAGAGCTGCAGCTTGGCCACTCCATCACTGAATTAATCTCCACAAAAATAGGTGTTGCACAGTTGCAAAGAGGAAGTCTTGTCCTTGCTCATTTCTTTCCATACTGATGTGGGTATTTCGAAAATAAACTTCAAAGTTTAAGTGCCAGATCAATTTGTTCATACATTCTGATACAACATACAGAGGTCATGTATTTCATAGTGAAATCTGTGCTGTGATGCTATGGGACTCAGTGCAATCAACATAAGGTGTGATATCTCACAAATTACCATGCCAGCATAACTCACACCTCAGCTGAGCTGAACAAAAGATCTACTTTTAATGTGTGATGCTATGAAGATAACACAGCTTAAACAAAGTGTTGAATTCTGACAACCATTTGTACATTGCTACATTTATAACAACCTGGTACTTCTCATTCAAACTTAGTGTCTGTCTTGAAAATGGAAAGCTTTTACAGACAGAGCCATACTTAAAGAACAGCAATCCTTAAAAGTTTATTCCAGAGACACTTCTAATTGTTCTTCCATTTCTGCATTTAGAATTGGTGCCATATGTCTACTGCTGCTGTAGACTTCTTACTGTTTCTTTTCAATTCATATTATCGTACAATATTACAATTAAAGTGCAAATATTACCATTATTACAGTGACACAATGTGAACTGAAAAGAAACATAAGTATTTTCCATTTCCATTTCCATTCACATCGTGTTAAAATGTGAATTGACACATATACTTCATTGCATTCATTGGACATGTTCCTGATACAAATATGCATAAATAAGGACAGTCACATCTGCTTTGTGCTCTGGCATGGCAGAAACACTTAAATGCCTTTATAGAGCACTCTTCATTATAACATCCAAACTTAAGGCAGCAATAAAATAAGGGTAAACGTTCATTTTCATGACTTTGCCATGATTTACAGGAGCTTTGTGAGCTCAGGTTGTAACAGCCAGGAAAGCTTTGGATTTTCAAAGGGGTTTTATCTTCATACAAATCCAGTGAGTGGTCTGGATGGACACCGTCCCCTTTCCTTAGTAATGAGTGCACTGCAGGCACTCTTCTCATGCTTTTTTAGATAAAATAGATATAAACCAGCTTCATGTGAGAGAGTATCCTATGGAGACACTGGCTGTGCCTGCAGTAGTGCTGCATCTCCCCTCTGGATGTAGTGCAGAGCACCAGGTGCAGAGACACACTTGCCCAGTAGTGGTAATAAAAGACACACTGGAACCTGTGTGACCTTCATAGGGGGCTCCCACTTAGCACTACTTTTCCTCTCTCTGACACATGGTAAGAGCCTCTGAGCTTTTTCTTCTCTCAAGTATGGTGCTGGCCTGAAAGTGATACAGTGTGGGGAGCCTCGTGACCTTCAGCTTCTTTGCTAGATCAGGTCAGAGAATTTTTTTGTGGCTCTTTCCAGTTAATTTCACACATACTCAGTAAATTAATAAGAAAATAAGATGTATCAGTCTTGCCAATTTTAACAGGAATGAAATTGTGACTGGAGAATGAGCCATTTCACATGTGTAAATTGGCTTTCATTGCAGCCTTTTTTCTTCTTGGAAAGGGAGGGAATCGCTTACCTTGCTTAACCTTAAAATCTGCTTCATCAGGGAACTGTAGGTCAGGAAACCACCAGAGGTTGAGGAGCTGGAGGACAGCCAGAGGAATGTAAGTGCTGTATGGCATGATAAGCAGTGAAAGCAGAATAAAACCCACATGGAAAAAAGCCAGTTTTCATTCATTCTGTGCTGTCATTACACCCACTAAAACCTCATTGGTGTAACTTGTCCATGGAAGAATAGCTGCAAATGCTCTAGCCTGGTGTAGTGTATGTTTGTATAACAGAGTTCTAGGGCTGAAGGGTGTTTTTCAAGGCCTTTCATGATTTTTTGCAGCCATTTGATGTGAACTTGACTCTTTTGGAAGAGAGGAGGCAACTACTTTCCTCCAGTGCATTTGACTGGGAGGTCATACGTACATGGCCCACTGCTAAGGCACTCACAAAAGCACATCTGCACAAACCCAGTGATTCATTCTAGTGCAAAACTGCACAAGGATACATAGTGTGCTTACTTAAGGCAAAGGCATAGTTGTTCCATGAAAGTGTACAGAGTTATTGCAAGTACCTGGTAATTCATTTACCACAAAAGACAGTAATGGCTTGAAGGAGCCCTCACAGGCTGTAAGGTAAATAAACTGCGTGTTAACAGCTCCCAGGTAGGACTGCAGAGCACCACTCGGAGGGTATTTTTCAGGAAAGGTTTCATGTGGCTGCCACCACTTAATAGTCCCTGGCAGCAGGAAGACTGTTTGCTCTGAAAGTCCTTGGACTATGAACAGAGAAGGGTGGCTTTTTCCATGTATGTGTTTCACTTTTTGATTAAAAGGGTATATACTTTCCTTAAATTTAAAAGTGTTTCAAAGATCAAGAATATGCAACCTTATAGAAAAGCAGAACACTCAAACTAGGACAAAGCATAGACTATAAAGTATTTTTAGAGACCTGACATGTTTTAAGTTAAGTTTTGAGTGCAAAATAATGTGTATGCTGTTGATCAAACAACCAGAGTCCAAGATCATGTACTTTTCAGTGTGTTCACGGACACAGTTTGATCTACTCCTGTGTAAAAGTTCCTTCCTCCTTATACAGCTAGCAGCAAGGACATAAAGTGACAGCAGTCCCTGCTGGCTTCCTCTGAAGGAAGCAGATACCCAGAAAGGTGCTGTGATCTTTACCTCAGCCTGTGTGCATGGGCGATCTATTCTGGTGAGCAACTGGCACAAGAAATGCTCTTGGTATGAAATGAATAAGTCCCAGAGCATCTTTAACCAAGGTGCATTTGAGGGTGGCCAGCCAAGGAATTACTGAGAACACAGAAGGCCTCCTAGCCATGCAAAGACGGTTTTCATTTAACTCTCCAATTTGCCTCTGTTTCTGCTCTTTCAGGGGTACAATATAAAAGTCACATAAGAGAATACTTACTCCACTAGCAAGTTCCACTGGACCAAATTGTTCCATCACTCCATTGCAGTCAATGGAGTTTGCTTGAGGACCAACTAAGTAACAAAACAGAACTCCCCAGCTTGACTGTACAACAGGAGAGTGCTCACTTTGCATGGATGTTGCTTTTAAAGCCACTTTAAAAGTGCTCTATTATCTTACAAAACTGCATGTGACAGTTCTTGTCCCTTAGCCCTAAGGAAACTTGTAGGAAGAAACTTGCAGGGAATCTTGCTACTTCTGTATAACCTGTAATCAGATTCTGCAGAAGCAGCACAGCCAGTGCCTCTACTGCTTCTAATGTGCGATGCTGATCAAAGGCCTCAGCTGTCCCAGCACAAAGGAGTTTTGGCTTGTACACACTGATAGGTAACTTATTTCTGCTTGTGTTGCATGCTGTGATGAGGTTATAAAGAGACAAGCCTGCAAAAGCGGTGGATTACAAAGAGCAGGGTTGCAGGTCTCCTTGTGCAGCTTCTGCAGCCTGTTCCTTGTTAGCTCTCCTGCTTTTCTAGAGTGCCTGAGTTTACACAGAATGGGGAACAGGTACCTTGCATGCTGAGAGGCTGAAAGGAGAGCAGTGGGGTCAATGTGCCGCACAGTTACCTCAAAGATAACTGAGAATTCGTTGCAAAATTATTTTTGAGTTTCTAATATGCTCTCCTGTTAATATGGGAGGCATAACTGGTTCATTTTCTGCTTTTGAACAATTTGCACTTACGCATTAAATTACCTCAGTCTAAAATCTCGGTAGTTCCATCGAATTTAAGCATTTTGCTGGTGCCATCAAGTGGCGAAATGTTGGATTGCAGAATAGCAGCAGCATCCAAATTCACAATTGGTATCTCTTAGAGAGACACAGTGAGGAAAATAATCCTTACCAAGCCTCCTCCAAAAATACATCTCTCTCTACATATACACACACCAGAAAAATGGTCTGGAATGCACATGGTGTCGAGGTTACTTCAGTGGCTTCAGTTTGATCTGGATTCTAACTAGTAGAAGGGCTGATATTTTTGAGTATTTCCTAGTTGATAAATATGGACAACCTGCAGGGCAAACTCAGAGACCCTTGCTGAAGAGAGACTAAACTGGAGGGTCACAATGCCATACTCTGAATGTCCTTCCCAACAGTGTTTGCTCTGCTTTGTTACTAATCCATTTTTTGAGAACATGGCCCTTCAAATTTCATATTGTATCTGCACTTCGTATCACGTGTGTGTAATATCACCAGAGTGGAATGAATGTTCAGTTTGCTGTTATATTCACTAAGTTAGCACACAGTTTAAACGTATAGTTGATCATTCATATGCACATCACTTTTTTTCTGCTGAGTGACATTCTTGTGTTGCTCAATGGGAAGGCCTCTGTGCAAAGAGAGAGCATAAATTTACAAAGCTTATGCTGTATTTGCTCATAAATAAATTGATATGCTTTTGTCCTGATTTCTCAGATAGCCCTTAATATCAAAACTCACAGGTGTGTGGAAAAGTGTCCTGGGTTTCAAAATCAAAGTCATGCAGGACTGGATCTTGAGAGGTGCTGAACACCCATGCCTGAATCCAAAGCCCCTGAGAGCACTGATCATTCCCCCTGTGAAAGCCTGGCCCTGTGCACACCTAACACTCAGTAGGAGCTGTGAGAATGCCTCGAATGGATGCACGTTCCAACTTTTGGCTCTGTGAGGAGTTATTCCTGCATTACAAGGATCACTTTAAGCTCTTTCTGATGAGCTCATCCAGCCAAGCTGCATGGTGCTTTTCACTGAAAACAATCTAAAAAGAAGATGGCACCAGTCATGTCTTTGATTTTAAATAATGGAAAACAAAGCAGCAGTTCATGTGGGGCATGAGGTAAAAAAAAAAGCAAACAAAACCAAAACAACCCCAAAAACCAGCACAACAGAAGAGAGAGGAAATGAGAGTGTCAAAATGAAGGAAATGCAGTTGGAAAAAGCAGCCATGCCATTAGGATTTTCCTAGTCTGATGTGGCCTTGCTAAAGCTGAGCTTCACGCAAAGCATCTAATCAAGTGTTGCTGAAAGAAATGCGTGGCCTTCATTGCATGGCTGAAGAAAAGATGCTGGCTGTAAGAAAGGGAGAGAAATCATGGAATCATAGAATAGTTAGGGCTGGAAAGGACCTTAAGATCATCCAGTTCCAACCCCCCTGCCATGGGCAGGGACACC